>CM046446.1:83380785-83450785 GCA_025506515.1 Flaveria trinervia
ATAAACTTTTGTTCATGAACACTAATCAAATGAGTTTTCTTATTCGTGTTCATTCATTAAGGAAATGAACATGTTCATGAACTGTTCACGAATAATTACCGAACGCAAACGAACAAAAACAAAAACAAACAAGAACAAACAAATATTCTTGAACATGACGAACACAAAGAACTCAATAAACATAAACAAATACAAATGATCATATATTTATTTTGAGAATAAATTAACATGTAACATAAATATAAAAAAACCATAAGGTTTATACTTAAAGGTTAATACAATCAAAGCAACCAAAGAGCTTTTAGCATGTATGCATGAAGTACAGAGTAAAGTTGCTTTAGAAGTTTTACTCATGTCAGAGAAAATATTCTAAGTGTAAAATTTTCCAGAGCTAAAGACCAAATTTTCCGAAAATAAAGATGAAGTCTTTCGAATATTTAAAGACAAAGTCTTCTAAAGCCAAAAAACTGAAGACTGATTTCTTTCGAAGACAGAGAAGACATGCTTAGACATGCTTTCTCTGATCACCTTTTGACAAAAGCAACCAACTTTCCGTTGCCACTTTAAAGACTCACCAACTTATACAAGTTGATTAAAAGGTTCATGATTTTATTAACTATAGATTATGGTCTGTGGTTTATAACTTTCTACTTTGTACCTTTTATCTTTTTGTAATATATTAGGATGTGAGCTGTAAGGCCCCGTTCCCGAGACGCTTACAACTGGTAAATCATTGCACATAAAACTTATATTTTCATCATATTACATAAAAACATTACAGCAGAAACATCTAAACAAAACATTGCATTTCATAATAAGGGCTTTTGCAAAATAATACATCGTTATCAAGTTACAAAATACATGTTGCATTACATCACAAAAGCATTATAAAAATGGATGCCATCCAAAAGAGCTGAGTAGCCACCCCGTGCCATCCTCAGCAATCATTACCTGCCAACTAGAAACATATAAAAGTCAGTGTTGCAGAATGAGCTCTGGTTTATAGTAAAACATACTTTTCTTTCATTAAAACCGTTCTTTACTTTCTGCGATCATACATCATACGTACACATAGATAATGTCATTAGTATCTTAATCGTTCATTAACTTCCATTCATTCATACATTCTTACTTTCATTCATTCGTTCACCATTACATCTTTTCTTTACGTCAAAACAATAAACTTTACTCATTAGTCTCATGGTACTGGGCCTAAGCCTATCATAGATCTTCCATCACGGTGCACAACACCTCTGGCCACAGTACCTAAGATAAAGTTCAGGTATACCATTATCATATGATATGCCCTTCAGTCTCATGGTATTGGACCTATGCCTATCATAGACCTTCCATCATGGTACACAACACCTCTAGCCACAGTACCTAAGGCAAGCAACAATGGTTCCATACAAATAGTCAATCACAAAGAAAGACCCTGATATGCACCCTTCTGGGGTAGCGAACCCGCACACCGTCGGGCTAACACCTTACAAAGGGGCGTGTCTCGACATACAAGGCTTGCAAGACTTTCATTACTTTCATCATTCATTAGTGCATGCATTCTTCGTTTCGTTTCTATTTTCATTATCTTCCACTTTACCTTACATAATACTTTTCATTTTATTCATTAACATTCAATGTAAGGCCACGGGAAAGATAAACATACAAAGAAAGGAACATCATCATAAACAGATAGCATCATCATACAAGGCAGCATCATACGTACATAGCATACATCATGCATAAAGATAGAACACCATACATCATCAACATGCCCAACATAGCGTGTATGACCTCAAAAGTCAACTTATATGAACCCCTGGGAACCTTCCACATCAAAACTTACATCTACACCTTCCCCTGAAAGTCAGTAATTAAACGACGTTTTCCCCGGGTACACTAGCCCTACTTGGTATGGGCACCCTTCAGTAGCATGGCCTCTAGACGACTCAACATCATGCGAATGGACCAATGTGGATGAACACCTATGCGAATGAACACCCATACGAATGGACCTAATGCGGATGAACTCAATGCGGGTGAGTCCCATGCGAGTGGAACTAATGCGAATGAACACCTTGTGCGGATAAAACTAATGCGGATGAGCATTTAAGCGAATGGGCCCGCAGTCGCATGACTCCCCATGCGACTGGCCCTCAATCGCACCTCATTCGGCTGTATGGCCTCCATTCGGTTGCCTAGCCCTAGCTGATGCAGAATGCAGTTAATCCCGAACCCAATCTGCCATTTTCTACCTCCAAGCTCTTCCAAACCCATTCTAAGCCCAAATCAACCATCTAAACCTTAGGAATGCATACCACAACACCATTCAAGCACGCACAAGCCCAGAAACAAACACCACACACATCACACACAAACGCATACACATGGGTCAAACACACACATTTCAAAAACGGGTTTTCACTATGTGTTCCAGCCCTAAATCAATTGAGAACGGGTAAAAGAGGGGTCCTAGAACTCATACAAGCAACACCGTCAAGTAAAGCTTCGATTAGACCTGCTACACTTTGATTTTCAAGCTAGAATCCACTCGAACCAAGCTTTTTCTCCCTTTTTCTCCCTTTTCTTCTCCTCTCCTCTCTTTGACTGAATTTTTGTGGGTGTGGGGAGGGTGTGGGCTGCCCTCCCCTCTTATTCTCCCACTCTTCCAAACTTTCTTCTGTTTTGGCAAGTTTGGTCCCGCGACTTTGGATTTTATTTCTTTTTCTTCTTTCGCCGGCTTCAAAGAAAATATCCGAGTGTTACATGAGCTATGACATGTTATAGTCACAAGTCCAAAGAAAATCTATGTTTTGACTATACATTGATCTTGTTGTCTAGGTTAGTGTTTCCAGCTAACTTTTAAAGTGTAGCTGGCTATAGGATGTAGTATAAAGTATCTCAGGTTCTTGTATTTATCTTTATACTTTGTAACACTTCTAATAAAGTTGAGAACAATATACACAGGTTGAAAATCATACTTATCTTATTCTTGTTCTTTGATCTGTCTTATTACTTACTAGTGTTCTTAGTATCATTTACTTAAACATGGTTCCCTATTTGATTTGTTAAGTTGTTGGATCTATAAAGGCTCGTGCAACCAAAACCAAACACTTAGACTATTTTGGTATAACTAACAAAGGACTTCAGAATCAAAGAGTAGAACTTCCGAAGACAAATGGAGTTCTTCTAAAGTCAAGTGCAAGATCAACTTCTGAAGGAAAACTCCAACTTCCGAAGACAAAGTCTCTGCTCTTCCGAAGCTTCTACACTTAGAGGAAACGAAGACTACAACTTCTGAACTATGAAGTCCCAAGGAAGCCTCGGAAGAAGTAGCCACTTCCGAAGTATAAGTGGCTTTGGAAGAATAAGTTCTTTCGAAACCAGTTAACCTTTGGAAGTAGCTACTATGAACCAGTGGACATAAGTATGGTCCCTCTGACACTCCACTGTTGACCTGTAACACTCGGTTATTTATTTATTTTTTGAAGCCGACGGAAGGAGAAAAAGAAATAAAGTCTAAAATCGAGGGACCAAACTCGCCAACGAGAGAAAGTTGGGTGAGTGGAGGTATTTAAAGGGAGAGGGCAGCCCTCACCCTCTCCCCACACTTATGAAAAATCAGCCAAAGGGAAAGGAGAAGAAGAAAAGGGTTTTTGAGCTTGTTTTCGTGATTTCGGGCGTGAAAGTTGAAGTGTAGCGGATCTAGTCAAAGCGCTTCTCGTTTTGGTAGTTTGTGTGAGTTCTAGGAACCATCTTTTACACGTTTTTGAATGATTTTGGGGCTGGAACACATCTGAAACCTGTTTTTGGAGTGTGTGTGTGTTTGAATCGTATGTATGTGTTTGTGTGTGATGCAAGTGATGTATGATTTCGGGCTTGTGTGTGCTTGTATGGTGTTGTGGTATGTTTTCCTAAGGTTAAGGATGGTTGATGTGGGCTTAGAATGGGTTTGGAAGAGCTTGGAGGTCGAAAATGGCACATTGGGTTCGGGATGAACTGCATTCTTTATTAGCTAGGGCTGGGTGATCGAATGGAGGCCATACGGCCGAATGAGGTGAGATTGAGGTTCATTCGCACGATTGAGATTCAATCACATGCGAGGCATACAACTGAGGCCCATACGTCTGCCAGTCGTGCGATTGAGGGTCATTCGCATGGGGAGTCATGCGACTGAAGCCCATACGCCTAGTTCCATCCACATTAGGTCCATTCGCACAAGTGTTCATCCGCATTGGTTCATTCGCATAGGTTTTCAATCGCATATTCTCCATTCGCATGATGTTCAGTCGCCTGGAAGGCCATGCGACTGAAGGGTGCCCATACGCCCAAGTAGGGCTTGTGCACTCGGGGAAAATGTAGTTTATTTATTGACTTTCGGGGGAAAGTGCAGATGTAAGTTTTGATGTGGAAGATTCCCGGTGTTCATATAATTTGACTTTTGAGGTCATAGATGCTATGATGGGCATGATGTTGATTATGATGTATGATGTTGTATGTTTATGCATGATGTATGCTATGTATGTATGATGATGCCCTGTATGATGATGTTATTGACGGTGTATGCTATGTTCCTTGCTTTGTATGTTTATCTTTCCTATGGCTTTATGTTGAATGTTAATGAATGAAATGAAAAGTATTATGTAACGTAAAGTGAAAGATAATGAAAAGAGGAACGAAATGAAGAATGCTTGCATTAATGAATGATGAAGGTAATGAAAGTCTTGCAAGCCTTGTATGTCCGGACACGCCCCATTATAGGGTGTTAGCCCAACGGTGTGCGGGTTCGCTACCCCAAAAGGATGCTATCAGGTCTTTCTTTATGATTGACCATTTGTATAGAACCATTTTTACATACCTTAGGTGCTGTGACCAGAGGTGCGGAGCACCGTGATAGAAGGTCTATGATAGGCCTAGGTCCAGTACCAGGAAACGGAAGGGTATTGCACATGGCAATGGTACACCTAAACTCTACCTTAGGTACGGTGGCTAGAGGTGTTGTGCACTGTGATAGAAGGTCTATGATAGGCTTAGGCCCAGTACCAGAAAACTGAAAGGTAAAGTTTATGGTTTGATGGAAAGAAAACATGTAATGATAAAAGAATATGAATGTTAATGACGCACGATGAATGAACAGAAGTTAATGAATGAATGACAAGATAGATATTGACTATGTGTACGTATGATGTATGATCGTATGAACATAAAGAATGATTTTTAATGAAAGAAAAGTATGTTTTACTATAAAACTAGAACTCACTCAGCAACACTGAGTTTTATGTGTTTCCACTTGGCAGGTAATGATTGCTGAGGATGGCACGAGGTGGCTACTCAGCTCTTTTGGGATGGCATCCATTTTTATAATGCTTTTGTGATGTAATGCAACATATATTTTGTAACTGGATAACGATGTATTGTTTTGAAAAAGCCTTTATAATGAAATGAAATGCCATTTCTGAATGTTTCTGCTGCAACATTTATTTAAGATAAATGTAATTATATGTTTTATGTGTGATGATTGACCAGCTGTAAGCGTCCCGGAAATGGGGCCTTACAAGTTGGTATCAAAGCCAAAGTTTAAGTGAAACGGGTAAAATTTTCAAAATAAACCTAAACTTAAATTGAGAATGGGATGGAAAGGGAAGGGATGCCTATCTGAGTAGTTGCGTGTCATCAGGTATTTTCGTAATGTTAACCGGTATTATGTGTGCATGTTATGTGGTTATGTGTTGTTTGTAGATTTAAATACTGATGTAGTCAGGAAAGGTGATGCTTGGGGTATGAAGAGTAAAGTAAGTGCTAATCACAACTAGCCACTGTATTAGGGACTTACTATACTTGATATAAACTGAGCTGTTCCCTTGAATGATCGTGTTGGTGTTTGAATCTTTCAATATGCATGTGAATGGCTGGTGGTAGATCTTCGAAAGCCTCTTGTGGTGGTGGTCGTGATGGACTTGTTGCTGAGCCGCGACCTAAGAGAGGAAGACCCAGAGTTGAAAAGGTGGTTCCTGAAGAACCTGAGACTCCTTATCTGGAGGGTGGCGATGAGAGCGCCAATATGAGAGTCTCAGTAAAAGAGGCTGTTGTTAAAGAAGTCCATCAGGTCATGCAGACGATCTTACTGTCTGTAGTGACTGAAGTTATCAAGGTTGTACGGGAAGGGGAAGGAAAGGAGAGAAACAGGTCCTCAGGAGGACGGGAGCAACCGGAGCCAGAAACGGTTCCCTCTGATAATGAAGAAGAGGAAGAAGAAGAGCCTACGCCGGAGGCGGCACGAGGCTATAACTATGAGGCGTTTCAACGATGCAAGCCCCCTACTTTCGATGGTAACGGCACTATTGCTGCTGCTCACTGGTGGGTGAGAGAAAGGAGGCTGTCTTGAACCTCATCGAGTGCCGGGAGGATGAGAAGGTAAAGTTTGCTGCCCACTCTTTTGTGGACTCGACTCTGTGTTGGTGGGACAATATAGTCCAAGCTGAGGGTAGTTGGGCTATTGGGAGGATGAGATGGTCCGAACTGAAGAAGTTAGTGATTGAGGAGTTCTGTCCTCACAGGGAAATGGATAAGGTTGAAAGGGAATTCCTGCAGTTGGAGGTGGGAACTATGACACATCAGCAATACACCACCAGGTTTAATGAAATGGCACGACTGGTGCAGGATCAGGTAACAGCTCTATCTTGAAATATCAAGAGGTATACTCAGGGCTTGTCGGCGGATATTCACAGGCACATGATTGCCGCCCGGCCGAGCACGTTTAGGTCGGCGGTTGACTTGGCAGGGAGATTGTATGATGAGAGAATGGTGGTGGTGACTGAAGGTAGAAAGAAAGATGGTGGTGGTCGGAATTGGCATGGGAAGAGGTTTGGTCGGGGTGATGCCTCGACGGGTAATAAGATGGCACGGGTGGACAACCACTGCGTGGTCACATCGGGTGCGGCTTTGAAGAAGTGTGGTAGGTGTGGAAAAGAGCTTAGTGGGGCGTGCAGGCTGAGGTTGAACGTGTGCCTCAAATGTGGGAAGGTGGGGCATATAACAAAGGACTGTCGTACGGTCCGGTGCTTTAACTGTGGCGTGGAGGGCCACATAAGTAGGGATTGTAAGAAGTCGAGGGATAAGGGTTCCGGGGCGAAGAAGATGGAGAGTGAAGAACCAAGGGCGAGCGCCAGGGCATTCACTATGACACAGTAGGAAGCTAGGACGAACCCTGATGTTGTGTCCAGTACGTTTCTAGTGAACCAAACTATAGCTTTTGTGTTATTTGATTCGAGTGCCGGTAAAAGTTTTATATCTGCTGCTTTCTCTGCTAAGCTGCCTCTTAGTAGTAAATGTGTTGATGCGCCCTTTGATGTAGAAACTACCATAGGTAAGTCTACCAGGATTTCCGAGGTGAGGTGTTAGAGGGTTGTGATGTGGAATTGGAAGGTCATAAGTTTCCTGTTAGACTGTTCGTGATGACCTTAGGTGGTTTTGATTTGGTTCTTGGGATGGATTGGTTAGCGAAATTCGAGGCAAACATTGTGTGTCACAAGAAGAAAATTTGTCTAACAGCACCTGAAGGGAGTTAGGTAATGATTTATGGGGATGGGGTCACGACGATCCCGAAAGTAATCTCAATGGCGGTGGCGGGAAAGTGTATGAGCATGGATGTAACGCCTACTTGGCTTATGTAAAGGATATGGATACGTTAACACCACAACTATCTGAAGTACCGGTTGTGTGTGACTTCCCAGACATGTTTCCAGAAGATTTACCAGGAGTGCACCTGATAGAGAGATCGAGTTTTAGATTGATCTAATACCGGATGCCTAACCTGTTGCCAAGGCACCATATCGGTTGGCTCTGACGGAGATGAAAGAATTAATGGAGTAGTTGCAAGAGCTGCTTGATAAGGGGTTCATTAGACTGAGTATCTCTCCTTGGGGTGCTTCGGTCCTGTTTGTGAAGAAGAAAGACGGTAGTATGAGGATGTGTATTGACTACCGTGAGCTGAACAAGTTGACGAAGAAGAACCAATACCCCTTATCGAGAATAGATGATTTGTTCGATCAGCTTCAAGATGCCAGTTGGTTTTCAAGGATAGACCTTCGATCGGGCTACCGTCAGTTGAAGGTGAAGGAGCAGGACATCTCTAAAACAACTTTTTGTACGCACTATGGACACTACGAGTTTCTTGTTATGTCCTTTGGTTTAACCAATATGCCAACTGCCTTTATGGATTTGATGAATTGAGTGTGTCGGCTGATGTTGGATAAATCAGTGATCGTGTTTATTGATGATATCCTGATTTATTCAAAGAATGAGGAGGAGCCGGTCACATTCGAGAGGTGATGGAGACTTTAAGAAAGGAGAAGTTGTATGATAAATTCTCCAAGTGTGCATTTTGGTTGCGTGAGGTTCAATTCTTGGGTCATGTGGTGAATCCCGAGGGGATTATGGTAGACCCGGCAAAGGTGGAGGCAATGATGCAATGGAAGTCTCCAAAGACGCCACCCGAGATCCGTAGTTTCTTAGGTTTGGCGGGCTATTACCGAAGGTTAATCCAAGACTTCTCTAAGATCGCTTCTCCGCTAAATGTTGACCGAGAAAGATTTAAAGTTTGTATGGGGTCAAGCTCAAGAGAATGCATTCGAGGAATTAAAGGCGAGGTTGACTCAAGCTCCTGTTCTGTTATTACCCGATGGAAGTGAAGATCTGGTGGTTTATTCTGATGCCTCCTACTCGGGTTGGGTGCGTGTTAATGGAGAGAGGAATGATTATAGCCTATGCATCCCGACAGTTGAAGGTTCATGAGCTTAATTATCCTACTCATGACTTGGAGCTAGCAATTGTGGTCTTTGCGCTAAAGATTTGGAGGCACTATCCTTACGGAACGAAGTGCACCATATTCACTGACCACAAGAGCTTGAAGTACTTCTTTGAGTAGAAGGACCTGAACATGAGACAGAGACGATAGTTGGAGCTCATAAAAGATTATGACTGTGAGATCCATTACCATTCGGGCAAAGCCAACGTGGTGGCGGATGCCCTTAGTCGGAAAAAGAGACTCGACCGATTTGGGTGAAAGCGTATCAGCTAATCATGACCTCTGACATGATGAAGCAAGTTAAAGAGTTTCAAGATGAGGCATTGAAGGAAGATCATCTTAACTCGGAAAGAGTGAGAGGTCTGGTTGCGGAGTTGGGTGAAAACACTCTCGGTGTTAGAACCCGATTCGGACGTGTGTGGATTCCTAGTTTTGGGGATCTACACGTGAAGATCATGGACGAAGCTCACAAGACTCGATACTCCATTCATCTTGGTGCCACAAAGATGTATCAAGACATGAAGAAATATTATTGGTGGCCGGGTATGAAGCGTGATGTGGTGGAGTACGTGAGTAAATGCCTTACTTGTCTGTAAGTGAAGGCGGAACATCAGAAGCCATATGGAAAGATCCAACCTTTGGATATACTGGAATGGAAGTGGGAGCACATCACCATGTATTTCATTACAAAGCTGTTGTGTACCCCGAAAGCGTATGATGCTATATGGGTGGTAGTTGACCGTTTGACGAAGAGTGCTCACTTCCTACCGATCTGCGAGACATATTCATCTGAGAGGTTAGCGGATCTTTTCATCAAAGAGAATGTAACTCGTCACGGTGTGCCGGTGTCTATTGTGTCTAATCGTGACACTCGGTTTACATCAAAATTTTGGAAGAAATTCCATGACGCTATGGGGACGAGGTTACATATTAGCACGGCTTATCATCCCCAGACTGATGGTCATTCTGAGAGGACTATTCAGACATTGGAGGACATGTTTTGGGTATGTGTTATTGATTTTGGAGGAAGTTGGGATGACCACTTACCGTTAGCTGAATTCTCATACAACAACAGTTATCATGCCAGCATTGGTATGCCACCTTTTGAGATGCTATATGGTAGGAGATGCAGAACACTCATCTGTTGGGGTGATATTGGTCAAAAAGAACTAGGGAGCGTCAAGGTAATCGAGGCTATGACTGAGAAGCTTGAAAAGATCAAGGCCTTCATGAAGGCAACCAAGATAGATAGAAGTCGTATGCTGATAAACGACACAGACCGATTGAGTTTAAGGTGGGTGACCGGGTTATGTTGAAGGTCTCACCTTGGAAGGGGATCATCCGATTCAGGAAGCAGGGCAAGTTGAGCCCAAGGTATATAGGGCCTTTCCGAATCATCGCGCAAGTAGGAGAGGTGGCGTATAGACTGGAGTTACCGGTTGAGTTAAGGGGAATTCACCCGACATTCCATGTATCTCATCTGAAAAAGTGCTTGGCAGATGAAGATATGATTGTTTCGCAGGAGGATATCGAAGTAGACGGACAACTCAATTATGTGTAGCAACCGGTGGCAATCATTGATCGAAAAGAGAAAAGGCCGAGAAATAAAGCGGTTCCTCTTGTGTGTGTGCAGTGGAAGCACAGGAAGGGATCCGAGTCAACGTGGGACACTGAAGAAGAAATGAGTCAGCATTACCCACGTTTGTTCGAGGAATAACATGTTTCGGGGACGAAACCTATTTAAGGGGGGTGGACTTGTAACACCCGATTATTTTTTTTAAGCCGAAGGAAGGAGAAAAAGAAATATGACCAAATTCGAGGGGCCAAACTCGCCAACGAGAGAAAGTTGGGTGAGTGGAGGTATTTAAAGGGATAGGGCAACCCTCACCCTCTCCCCACACTTGTGAAAAATCAGCCAAAGGAGAGGAGAAGAAGAAAAGGGTTTTTGAGCTTGTTTTCGTGATTTTGGGTGTGAAAGTTGAAGTGTAGCAGATCTAATCAAATCTCTTCTCGTTGTAGTCATTTATGTGAGTTCTAGGACCCCTCTTTTACATGTTTTGAATGATTTTGGGGCTGAAACATATCTGAAACCCATTTTTAGAGTATGTGTATGTGTTTGACCCATATGTATGTGTTTGTGTGTGATGCGAGTGATGTATGATTTCGGGCTTGTGTGTGCTTGTATGGTGTTGTGCTATGTTTTCCTAAGGTTTAGGATGGTTGGTGTGGGCTTAGAATGGGTTTGGAAGAGCTTGGAGGTCGAAAATGGCAGATTGAGTTCGGTATGAACTGCATTCTGCATAAGCTAGGGCTAGGCGACCGAATGGAGGCCATACGGCCGAATGAGGTGCGATTAAGGTTCATTCGAACGATTGAGGTTCAATCGCATGCGAGACGTACAACTGAGGCCCATACGCCTGCCAGTCGTGCGATTGAGGGTCATTCGCATGGGGAGTCATGCGACTGAGGCCCATACGCCTAGTTCCATCCACATTAGGTCCATTCGCACAAGTGTACATCTGCATTGGTTCATTGGCATAGGTGTTCAATCGCATATTATCCATTTGCATGATGTTCAGTCGCCTGGAAGGCCATGCGACTAAAGGGTACCCATACGCCCAAGTAGGGCTTGTGCACTCGGGGAAAACGTAGTTTATTTACTGACTTTCGGGGGAAAGTGCAGATGTAAGTTTTGACGTGGAAGATTCCCGGGAGTTCATATAAGTTGACTTTTGAGGTCATAGACGTTATGATGGGCATGATGTTGATGATGATGTATGATGTTGTATGTTTATGCATGATGTATGCTATGTATGTATGATGATGCCCTGTATGATGATGTTATTGACTGTGTATGTTATGTTCCTTGCTTTGTATGTTTGTCTTTCCCATGGCTTTACGTTGAATGTTAATGAATAAAATGAAAAGTATTATGTAATGTAAAGTGGAAGATAATGAAAAGAGGAACGAAATGAAGAATACATGCATTAATGAATGATGAAGGTAATGAAAGTCTTGCAAGCCTTGTATGTCGGAACATGCCCCATTGTAGGGTGTTAGCCCAACAGTGTGCGGGTTCGCTACCCCAGAAGGATGAACATCGGGGTCTTTCTTTGTGATTGACCATTTGTATAGAACCATTGCTGCATACCTTAGGTGCTATGAGCAGAGGTGCGGAGCACCGTGATAGAAGGTCTATGATAGGCCTAGGTCCAGTACCAGGAAACGGAAGGGTATTGCACATGGTAATGGTACACCTAAACTCTACCTTAGGTACTGTGGCCAGAGGTGTTGTGCACCGTGATAGAAGGTCTATAATAAGCTTAGGCCTAGTACTAGGAAACTAAAGGGTAAAGTTTATGGTTTGATGGAAAGAAAAGATGTAATGATGAAAGAATGTGAATGTTAATGACGCACGATGAATGAACAGAAGTTAACGAATGAATGACGAAGATAATAATGATATTATTTATGTGTACGTATGATGTATGAGTGCATGAATGTAAAGAACGGTTTTTAATGAAAGAAAAGTATATTTTACTATAAAACTACAACTCACTCAGTAACGCTGACTTTTATGTGTTTCCAGTTGGTAGGTAATGATTGCTGAGGATGGCACTAGGTGGCTACTCAGCTCTTTTGGGATGTCATCCATTTTTATAATGCTTTTGTGATGTAATGCAACATATATTTTGTAATTGGATAACGATTTATTGTTTTGCAAAAGGCTTTATAATAAAATGAAATGTCATTTTTGAATGTTTCCATTGCAGCATTTATTTAAGATAAATGTAATTATATGTTTTATGTGTGATAATCGACCAGCTGTAAGCATCCCGGGAACGGGGCCTTACAAGACCTCTGATATACTGCATGGTGTTTTCTGTAAGACACATGTAGTTGACCATACTCTATTTCACTGTTCTTTTTTATCAGTTAGTATAATTGTCAACTTTAGTTGGTAACAAAATGTAAGTCATGGACATGTCATGACTACCGTATCTTAGATATATTTTATCTAAGATACATTAACTTTAGCTTTGTAGTATTTGATTTAGTATAAGGTTTCCAGCTAGTATCAAAGTATATCCGGCTGTAGGTAGTAGTATATATAGCTTCTTATAGTAACTCGTGTATTTTGCTTGGAAGAGTCTTGTAATATTTTGAGTTGAGAAATAATATATACAAGTATCTTTTAAAATTATTCTCTAGTGTTTGCTTTGATTACTTAGTATATTATCATCAACTCTTAGAAGGAATCTGCTTCATCACAAATCCGAGTGTTACTTAGTAAGTTTGAGAGAAAATACTTGTGTTGAGTACAAAAACCGATTCTGCATAAGTGCTATAACACTCTCTTTATTATGAGACTGATTGTATTGACTATCTTTTAAATGATCATGCAAAAACACTTGACATAATTGTCATAAAAATAACTAACACAACAATTAAAAATATAATCGAACATAAAGAAACACATTATTGAACGTTTACGAATGGACGTTGACGAACATAAAATAAATATATTATTGAACGTTTACAAACATAAATGAACAAAGATTGCTTGTGTTCATGTTCGTTCGTTTAACTAAACGAATGGAATTTTCTTGTTCGTGTTCATTCATTTACTAAATGAACGAACATAAACAAACTTCCCACCAAACAGTTCTCTCTAATATTTTGATTAATAATGTTATCATTTTAATCCTTACGGGTTTAAATTGTTAGGAAGTTGAGTTTTATGAATTAATTCATGCTTCGCTCCTTTTGCATAATTAATCTATTATTATTTGCATAAAATTAACATAATTTAAATCTAATCTATAGATATTAATAAAAGAAGATTTTTTTTGCACTTGTCATATTCTTAATCATATTTTTGACACTTGTTATTTTTTCTAAGCATCGTTATTTTATTTTCCATCTAAAAAAGTATTAAAGTAATTTAAAAACTCAGTCAATTTCTCTCTCTCTTCATAAAAACTAATTTGATCAATTGATATATTTTTTTCTCTCATCTATATTTTTAAAAATCAAACTATATTTTTAAAAATAAATTTTATTAAGAAATTTAAATTCATATATTTTCTAAAACATTGAATCTTTTGAAAAAAAATATTAAAATTAGTCCTTTTCTAAAATAATTATAAAACATATGAAATTTTCTAAAAGTAGTTTTATTAAATCAACCAGATAATTAAAAATTTGAGTTTTTAATAAACAAGATTTTTATAAACAATAATTTTTATAATAAAATCTTAAAAGAAATATTTAAAAATGTAACTATTTAGATAAAAGATTTAAAAATAGTATAATTGTTTTATCACTTGAACAAGTACATATATATAATTTTATACATATCTTATATTAAAATATCATACTGTAACTTTTCGTGTTTATTATTAACTATAATTGTTTAACTGGACTATCTATTTATCTATATATCTATCTGTTTATAACCTATCTATTGTTTATTTACTTGAAATAGTTATTCATATGCAATTATAATTATATTTTATCTTCAAACATGGTTATATAATTCATAATTTTTTATTAATAATTATTTATTATTTTATTTATTCAACCCGTGTAATACACGAGATACTAACCTAGTAATATATATATTGCAGGGTTACGGTTGTTACGGATGCTAGTGGCTTAACGTAAGTGTGCAAGTGGAATGATCATTGATTTTAAATTTGGCATGTAATATTGATCATGTTTTCATTTAGGGTTCTTTTTGTTAAGATTCAATATATATGTTTCTACTTTATCAACAATTTGTAGTTTTAATTCATAAAAACTGTGCGAGGCAAAGGTTCTTTAATATAACAATGATTTTATTCATGATCTTTTAATATCTTCACCGATTCACCGGCTTTTAATTGTAACACCATTTTAATGGCTAAGTTGTAATATTCATACCAACGAGACCTTCGATATACATACATATTGTGTGTCACACACCTAAGTTTAGATTTGAAACCTCTTACAATCACACCTTTTTTTATTAAATTATATCAAAGCTATATAGATTTATTAATCATAATAGTTATTAGTTTTCAAAAAAGTTTAATAGATACAAAGTATTTTTTCCCCTTAATTTTACACTTCATATACAAGTTTATATATGGGAGAGTTATTTAACAGGATACAAATTGTAACAATTAATTAACTAGTTTGCATCTTAAGGTCCTAATTAAATTACGCTTACTGTAAAAGGATCTTTAATATGATAAGTTTCATACTTTGACTCCTTTCTTGTATACACACAACAAGACCCTCATTAAATTCAAAGTTTCAAACTTAAGTATCTTAATCATACCCCTATTATGAATCAACAAACTAAACCAGAAAATAAACATTTATATATTCTTTTAAGTACACCCCACTTTATATATTTTTATTAAAATTTTTGTTTTAACTTCAGGTTTTTATAATTTGATTTCACATGTGAACCAACACTTAAAATTCAATTAGGGGTGTTTGGTTCAAAGAATTCATAGGAATTGAAATTGAAATTGAAAAAAATTTCTTTGAGAAAAAAAGTTTGCTTGGAACATAAAGAAAATGGAATAGAAATTATTTCCGTTATTCATGGGAATTAACTTTCGATCCCATGCCTTATGGAACTTCAAGACATTCCAAAAGAATTGAGCGTAGATTACTAAAATACCCCCTTCACCCAAGTAAAACCTATTTCTGCATCTCATCCCGTCATCTCTCATACATGTTGTTGTTTTAATGTTTTTCATCTTCGACATTGGTTCATCTTCGACGGTGGTTCATCTTCCACACTAGTTCATCCTAGACACCAGTTCATCTTCAACAGGTAACATCTATAAGTGTCTCAAAACATTCAACAACAGTTCCTCTTCAACATCTATAATTGTTTCATATATGTTGCTTTACACCTGCGTTCTTAAAATCATACTTTCTTCTTGTGATTGTTAATTTGTAAAACATTAATTGATTTGTTTTCTTCATTTTTTTGTTCGACCACTGCAATCAGTTCATACACATTTATTAGTTTGCTTTCTTTATTTTTGTTTGAAATACCTACGATTAGATATGAGTTAGGCATTATTAAGGTCTGATTAGTTGTTTTCTGTTTGAATTATTGGTTGTGTTGTTAAGCACCATTATAGTAGTTTAGGATATTTTTCTTTTGTAAGAATTTGATGTTTACGTGGTGTTATTGGGCATATGTTTAATAATGTTGAACTCGAACAGAAAGCATACAGATAAAGTTAATAATTACTAGGGATTTTCAAATATATAAACAAGATTTTGGGCTGTAATTTGATTATGTTAAGATTGAAAGTGATATGTATTATCAAGAGATCAACTTACCTCTCGAAAGTGATCAGACATTTGAGAAAGTGGATTATGAAACACATTTTTGTATGACCTTTTCTGGTTGCAAAAGTGTTATTATGCCATATTGATGTTGATATCCAATTTCTTAATGCAAATAGTACATGATGGAATTGTAGTTCACTTCTTTGTTTAATGACCTGATGTTTCATTAATGTGGTGTATTTTGTTCTTATCTTATTGTTTTATAGAAATGTCAAATCATATGAGAACCTATCACGAGTGGACTAGCATTAATTAAAGATACAAAGCTTGTGGAGTCTTTATTAAATATGGTAAACGTAGGCGGATTCAAATATGATAATGGCTTTAAAGCTGAATATTTACTACATCTAGAACAAGCAATAAAAGAATTACTTCCTGAGTCGGGTATTTTGAGTAAACTCCACATTGAGTCAAGAATCTAAACAATAAAAAACGATTGGCAAGTGGTTTATGATATTAATGCTACTAGTGGATTTGGTTATCATAAAGAACGTAATTGTGTGATTACTAATGCCCCTGGACTATGTGAATCCTATCTTTGAGGTAATGTTTATGTTATTAACATCTTTTTATTGGATATTACCTATTAGACTTTTAGTTAATGGGCTTGATTTTTGCATTTGACTATAATTGCATGAAAAAGAATTATAAATGGGCGGTGAAATGGAAAAATAAAAAGCTTCCTCACAATGAAGTGTTATGTGCTATTTTTGGTAAAGACCGAGCTCAAGGTAATAGAGCTAAAAGTGTTATCAATATGGAAGATAATGCAAACAAAGAAGAAGAGCAAGAAGGAGATGCTGATTAGGATGAAGAGATGGAAGATAACCACTATGGATATAATTTTTTAGAGTGTTCACGTTGAAGAAACTTCAAATGCAAATAATAAGAAGAGGAAAGTTGTGAACAAGTCTAATTCTATGCTTGAGAGTTTCAATGAGGTTCTTACTTTATTTGTTGACCGTCTAACTGAATCATCAAAAGAATTGAGTGAAGATATTAAGTTTGAAATGGATTTAGAAAAGAAAAAAAAGCCATGATAACTAACGAGCTATCCAAAATGGCATCTATGACTCAAGTAGAAAGGTTTAGGGCAATTAAAAGTTAAAAAGTGATCAAGATAGCGTGATAACGTTTTGTGATTTGAAGGAGGAGAAGAAGAAAACATTGGATGAGGTTTGTAATAGAGGAATGAAATTTCATTTTATACTCTTTTATAAAGCCCTTTTGGTAGAGGCAAATATGCTATTTTGTCAATCAAAAACAATTACCTTTTGTTCGTTTTTGTAATTGTGATTTTACTTCTTTATTAACTATGAACGATATCCTATTGTGATTTCATCCCCAAATGTCGAAATAATATTATCAAAAACGTATTGCTATCAGAATTTTTTTGTCACTATATTGTGGGAATTGAAGTTTGTTTGTAATTTTAATTTTTTTTCTTGTAGAAGTTCTATTAGATAATTTTTCTAAATTTCCGATCGAAAAAATGGGTTAGATAAAAGTTTTCTAGTAGTGAAGCTAATCATCAACAAACAATTAACAGTGCAAGTGTAAGGTGTCACATTCCAGCGGAATCATGAAATGATTATTTGGGTGTGACTTGTTTGTACAGAACTTATTGATTAACAAAGTATCAGATAGCACAACAATATATATTTAAACATAACATAACATACTACATAAGATAATAATAAGGTTAGTATTACATTAAATCATGATAGTCAAAATTTGATCTAATTATAATCCTATTACAACATATTTTCTAACTGCTACATCTTTAGTAACGGTGGAAGTGAGCGTCCACCGATATGCTGAGATCATACATATTCACAGTTAGATTCACACAAACTTTCCCCATAACTTCTCCCCAGCCGTTATACACATTAAAAGAAAACATTAAGCTGTTACACATGATGAATTCCTGAAAAAGCATACTCAAAATAGTCAAAATAGTCAAAATAGTCACATACTCAAAATAGTCACATACTTATATTATAAAAATTATAAGAAATAAACTGCAAATAATTAAAATATGAAATTTGAGTATGTTATGTTTTATTTCATTACCTATTTATTGTAACAATTTTGATATTGTTTGAGCTGCTGAAAATTTTGAAGAAAATATTTATGTTTTCTAAACTATAAATATTTTGTTTATAGGTAATTTCTTGGAGAAAAGATGAGATTCATAGCCCCATTTTTATTTTTATAAACTTTTGGGGGGAAAAAGCATACTATTGATTTTTATGATTGATGCAATTTTTGAGTTCTACTGTCATTTATGTTACAACCATTAATTTGGATGTGGAACCGTTGGATAATATAGGTAACGCTACTTAGGAAATAATTCCTGCACCAACAGGATGAGTGTTGTGATGCCATATTATCTGATTTATAATTATGTTATGACAGTATGGTTGATCTGATTATTAAGTAAGGTTTGGTTGTATTTGATACATCAATAATATTTTATGTAAGATAAACCTATGAACTCACCAACATTATGTTGACTATTTTGAGTATGCTTTTTTAGGAAATCATCATGTCTAACAGCTTAATGTTTTTTTTGATGTGTATAACGGCTGGGGAGAAGTTATGAGGAATGTTTGTGTGAATCTAACTGTGAATATGTATGATCTCAGCATATCGGTGGACGCTCACTTTCAACGTTACTGAAGATGTAGTAGTTAGAAAATATGTTGTAATAGGATTATAATTAGATCAAATTTTGACTATCATGATTTAATGTAATCCTAACCTTATTATTATCTTATGTAGTATGTTATGTTATGTTTAAATATATGTTGCTGTGCTATCTGATACTTTGTTAATCAATGAGTTCTGTACAAACAAGTCACACCCAAATAATCATTTCACGCTTCCGCCGGGATATGACAGGTTAGTATCAGAGCAATTGGTTATAGAGAATTAGGTATCATAAAATGCCTAGACTATAACCATAAGCTCATATTTGTATGTTATGTGTATACGTGAATTTTTGTAATTTCATGAATATTCTAACATTTAGTAAATTTAAAGGTAAAAGATCTATTTATGTGAAAGTAAGTGACTAACCATTTTGCTCAAACTTATAAAAGACTTTTTGCAGCTATGAACACTGATAATTACCATAATGAGACTGACTCGTCTGAATATTCAGATCATAGCAATAATAAAGAAATCACATCTGAACCCGAACATCAGCAAGTCATGGAAATTTCCCAAACTGAAATAGAAAATAATCATAAGCCAAAATTTTATGTCCGGCGTGCACCAATAACAGTAGGAGGATATACCATTAAGACCCCCAGGAAAAACGTACGACCCGGAAACAGGTTTAAGACTCATCAAGATAAGGATGCAGAAATACAAGATGCTGACTCTCCCAAAAAGGAGGAAAGAGAAAGCAAAAGACAAAAGATAAATGAAGGACAAATTATGACAGACCAACAGACTCTTAAAAGGCTTAAGAAAATCCAACAGGAAATCAGGAATATTTAGAAGGATGTTAAAGAATTGAAGACATCCAAGAGAAACATCTTTTCAAGAATATGGAAATGGGTTCAGGGAAATTAGAATTTACTTTCTAACTTAATATGCAATAAATCCTTAAATAAGAACTTATGTGCAATATATCTTTTGTGTTTGAAATTATTGTCTGTTAAGTGCTATTATGAAAATTAAATATTATATATATATATATATATATATATATATATTGACTATAGTTACCTATAGAAAAATCATGCCGCCAAGAAGAAACACACAGCCCTAAGAAGAACAGCGCGAGTTGGACGACCTAGAACTCGACTCGGAGAAGAAACCCCCGTGAACACAATCCCCAATGAAGATGATAGAATTTCACGAATAGTAACACAACAGATTGAGGCTGCTATACCCACATTAGTAACCTAACTTCAACAAAACCTAAACCTTGGAACTACAACACAGATAACGAAACACCCATCAACGACACCATAAGAAGGCACCAGAAGAATGAACTATAACAGATAAAGGATGTTCCTATAAAGCTTTCATGTCCTGTAGGCCTCGGGAATTTGATGGTAAAGGCGGAGCTGTACAGGCTCTACGCTGGTTGGACGAAATGGAATCAACATTGGAAATCAGTAATTGTGCCAACAATAACAAAACCTTGTTTGCTTCACATTCACTAAGGGGAGAAGCACAATCCTGGTGGAAAATGGAAATACACACCAAAGGTAGGCAGGTTATGAATAAATTAAGTTGGAATGAATTCAGGGGTTTAGTAACAGAAAAATATTGTCCCTACAATGAAATAAAAAAGTTAGAGATCGAATTCTTAGCACTGAAATGAAAGGGGCAGCACATCGAGAGTATACAGATAGATATAATGAACTCTCAAGATTAGTACCACATCTAGTTACCCCAGAAGTAAAAAGAATAGGAAGATATATTTGGGGATTAGTACCACAAATAAGAGGGCTAGTAAAATCTGCTATGCCTAAAACTTTTCAAGATGCCGTAAGCCTATCAGGGAGCTTAACTAACAAAATGATAAGAAATGGATCACTAAGTAACCCTAGACCAGGAGAGAAGAGGAAATGAAACGATGATAATACAGGAGGAAAGTTTAGAGGAAAGCCTCAGAAAAGGATAGCCCGACAACCCACCCGAAATTTCTTAGGGATGACACATGAAAAGAAACTACAAATCACGAACCTGCCCTGGTGTAGTACCTGTCAGAGATACCATCAAGGTAATTGCGCAATAGTAATCTGTTACAATTGCAAGAAAAGGGGACATATATCCCGAGACTGTAAGAGCCCCACTAACCCAAAACAGTTTGCTATCAATGTGGGAATGAAGACCACTTTCGAAACATATTTCCACAACTGAAGGGTAAGGCTCTAGTCAACCATAACAACCCTCGAGGAAGAGCTTTTATAATACAAGCTGAAGAAGCTCAACATGAACCAGAGGTTGTAACGGGTACTGTCACATCCCGGCGGAAGCGTGAAATACATAGGGAGTGACTTGATTGCTCAGAACTCATTGTCAGATAACACATAATCATACATAAATCATAACATAATATTAAGGTTAGGATTACATAAAATCATAATAGTCAAAATTTGAAATTACATAATCCTATTACATCATAAAGATTTAACAGCTACATCTTCAGAGACGATGGAAGTGAGCATCCACCGATACACTGAAGTCATACAGATTTACTGTTAGGTTCACACAAACTTTTCCTACAACTTCACCCCAGCCATTAAAAACATCAAAGGAGAACGTTAAGTTGTTAGTCATGATGAATTCCTGAAAAAGCATACCAAAAATCGTCAACACAAAGTTGGTGAGCTTCACAGGTTTATTAAACAAATAATATTGATGCATTATATATATACAACCAAACCTTACATAGCAATCAGATCATTCATATCTATCATATCATATTCTCATAAATCAGATAACATAGCATTATAACACTCATTCTGTTAATGCAGGAGATATCCCCTAAGTAGCGCTACTAATATTATCTAACGGTTCCACATCCGAATTAATGGTTGTAACATAATTTTCAATAATAATGCATCAATTCATAATTAGTATGCTTTTTCCCCAAAACTTTATAAAAACAAATGGGCCATGAAACTCACCTTTACTCCAAATGGTAACCTATAAACAAAAAATATTTATAGTTTAGAAATCATAATTATTTTCTTCAAAATTTTCAGTACCTCTTTTATTATCAAAACTGTTACAATGAATAGGTACTGAAATATTACACAATATACTCAGATTTCGTATTTTAATTATTTATATTTTATTTTCTATAATTTTCATGATATTTCAATAAATTATTAAAAATAGCTTCTGGTTACTAAAATTCTCAAAATTAATCAGAATGTTTGGAATAATATTTATAACTCTTAAAGAAGTTTCCAAAGTCTTATATCATAGCAGAGTCAATTATCTTGATTTTGCTCCTTTTACTAATATTTAATAAAAATATCAGATTACGTCCAAAAATTCTTATTTTCTCACAGAATGTTCTTTTAGGTTTTTCATACTTTCTAAAATTTTCTCATAATTTATTTATAGTTTAAGTATTTTTCCCGATTTTCAGTTTACAGAATAGTTAAAAATTCATATTTCAGATAATACTTTGAGTTAGGTCACGAGATTTTTCTAGTGGATTCTATAATTCTTAATAGTCAGTATATAATTTTTCCATACATTTACTAGGATCGATTCTTCCGATATAATTTTTCCTTTTAAATACTTAAATAATTTATATAAATTAATTCATTTATAGGAATGGCACCAAAGTTTACAGAATTATATTTCCCAATATTCTAAGTATATTTTCAATGTTTGTTCCCACAATCATAGTTGTTAATGTGCAGAACCGATTTTAACAAATTATAACTAGGTTTTTAACCCTTTTGTTGATAATTTCTTGTTATAAATTTGATTTTTAAGTGTTGTTTTACTTATTTCAGATTTTTTTAAAAGCTTCCTTTTTGTTCTGAAAAATAGGTTTGATTGTGTGTATGTTTTTGTGAGAACTTTATTTTAACCAAAAAGGTTAATCACATGTGCTTTTATTTAACACATGTTTTGTTTCCATAATCTTAATTAAGCAAGGTTTAGGAGTTAGAACCTTGATTTTGATAGAAGGAAAGTGTGAGGAGATGATGATGATGGTCTCACCTTACTTGGTTTTGGTGTTCTTGACAATCTTTCAAGAGGTGATGTTTCCACGAGGCTTGGATGTTGTTGCTATAAAATCGAGAGGTGTGTAGGAAACGGGATAACAAGCGGTTGTTATGGTGATGACCGAGAGTGTGAGGTGTCTGTGAGGTAAAGGATGGAGATGATGGTGGCTTACGGTTATGGTGGTGATGTGCGAAAGTTTTGTGTGTTTCCATGATCCCTTCGGCCGAGCTTCTTCAAATAGTGGAGTTAGCCATCATTAGGTCTAGTTTTAGGGTATGATGTGGATGTTATAGGCTAGGTGAGTCGGTCCTTAGGGTGCTAGGTGGCGGTTTGTGTCTTAGCTTAGTGGTAAGGTGAGTGTAGGTGTCAAGCAAAGAGGGTGTTGAGTCATAGGTTTTAATGAGTGTTTAAGATGTTAATTAGGTGTTTTAAGGGTGCTTAATGAGCCGGTTCTTAGTCTTAGATAGTACTTTGGTTTGGGGTTTAAGTGTGGAAGATTTGTTTAGGTTTAGTTTGAAGTCAAGTTTCCCTTGATGTTAACTTGTGTTTATGATGTTTTGGTTGGGTTGTATTTAGTATATTTGATGTTGTATTGTTGATGTATTTTGATTACATATAATTCTATCTCAATGGATTATGTTTTTGAGTACATGCACATGTAAATTCTTATGCATGCAAACATGTATGAGTAATACTCATATTCACATAAACATATAATATATATGTATATATGTTTCTTAGCAAAAGATGGCACATGCAACGTAAAAAGGTGTGCATGCGACCATGCATACGTATACTTGTATATATACAAGTGAACAATATACTTATGTAAACAAAATGAAAGCATGCATACGTTCATGTAAATATATATATTAACCTAGGTGTGGCTCAAAATATTGAATGAACTTAGTGTATAAAATTTCTTAATCTAGGGTTGTCACATTCTTCCCCCGTAAAGATAATTTCGTCCCGAAATTTATTTGAATAGTAATGAACTTATCTGACCATTGTCTTAAAATAGATGGGGGTATCTTTTTCTGATTTCATCTTCTCTTTCCCATGTATACTCGGGTCCTCTCTTAGCGTTCCACTTAACTTTCACTATGGGAATTTTGCTTCTTCTTAGCTTTTTAACTTCTTTGTCTAATATAGCTATTGGTTCCTCTGTAAAATGAAGCTTCTCGTCTATCTTTATTTCTTGAACTGGAACTTTTAATGTTTCATCTGTTAAACATTTCTTTAGATTGGACACATGGAACGTGTTGTGTATTTTACTTAATTCTTCGGGTAAATCTAGCTTATATGCAACAGGACCAATTTTGTCAATAACTTCAAATGGTCCAACATATCTTGGGTTCAACTTATTTCTCTTCTCAAATCGAAAGATTCCTTTGGTGGGTGATATTTTTAGATAAACCTTATCTCCAATTTGAAATTCTAACAGCTTTCTTCTTTTATCTGCGTAAGTTTTCTGCCGATCTCGTGCTGTCTTTAATCTAGTCTTGATTTCTTTGATCTTGTCGGATGTTTCTTGAATTAAATCAGGACCTATAAGTTGCCTATCTCCTACTTCATTCCAACATAAGGGCGATCTGCATTTTCTTCCATACAAGGCTTCAAACGGGGCTGTTTTGATGCTGGAATGGTAGCTATTATTATAAGAAAATTCTATCAAAGGTAGATGCATATCCCAACTGCCACCAAAGTCTAATGCACAAGCACGTAACATATCTTCTAGTGTTTGTATTGTCCTCTCACTTTGTCCATCTGTTTGTGGGTGGAAGGCTGTGCTAAGATTTATTTGGGTTCCTAGAGCTTTTTGTAGGGTTTGCCAAAATCTTTATATGAATCTATTGTCTCTATCAGATATAATGGAGATTGGTATTCCATGTCTGGATACGATTTCTCGTATGTAGATTCTTGCCAATTTCTCTATCTTGTAATCTTCCCTAATTGGCAGAAAGTGTGCTGATTTGGTTAACCTATCTACTATAACCCAGATAGTGTCATAGCCACTTGAAGTTCTTGGTAACTTGGTTACAAAATCCATAATAATTTGATCCCATTTCCATTCTGGAATTTCAGGTTGTTGTAGATATCCTGAAGGCTTTTGATGTTCTACTTTGATTCTTGAACACGTATTGCATTTTTCTACAAACTCTCCAACTGATCTCTTCATGCCAGACCACCAGTAATGATTTTTCAAATCTTTATACATTTTGTTATTTCCTGGATGTACTGAGTACTTTGACTTATGTGCTTCTTCTAATATAATCTTTCTAAGTATGGCATCATCAGGTATCCAGATCCTCTCTTTAAATTTTAGAATTCCATATGTATCTGCCTGTAAATCCTTTTCTTGTCCTTTTATTTCTATCTTATTTTTCTGTTGGGCTTCCCATATTTGTTTTAACAGATCTGATTGTAGTTCCATTCTCATGGCTCGTACTCGTAATGGTTTAGCCCTATCTTTTCTACTTAGAGCATCTGCAACTACATTTGCCTTACCGGGATGATATTTGATTTCACACTCAAAATCGCTTAGTAATTCTATCCATCTTCTTTGTCTCATGTTCAGCATTTTCTGCTCAAATATATGCTGTAAACTCTTGTGATCCGTATATATTGTACATTTTGTCCCATATAGATAATGTCTCGAAATCTTAAGTGCAAAGATTACTGCTCCTAATTCTAAATCATGAGTAGTGTAGTTTTTCTCACTTCCCCTAAGTTGTCTAGAGGCATATGCAATGACTCTACTTCGTTGCATTAATACACATCCAAATCCTTGACGAGACGCATCACAATATACTACAAAATCTTCAGTCCCTTCTGGTAATGACAAAATAGGTGCACTACATAACTTACTTTTCAAAAGTTCGAATGCATTCTTTGTGTTTCTCCCCACATATGGCTTGTCTTTTTGAGTTAGTTCAGTCAAGGGTTGAGCTATCCTCGAGAAATTTTCTATGAATCTTCTATAATATCCTGCTAACCCTAAGAATTGGCGTACTTCTGTTGGTGTCTTGGGATCCTCCCAATTCTTAACAGCTTCTATTTTTGCTGGATCTACCTGTATTCCTTCTTGATTGACTATGTGTCCAAGGAATTGTACTTCTCTTTTCCAAAATTCACATTTTGAAAATTTTGCGTATAATTTTTCTTTTCTCAACAACTCCAAGGTCAATCTTAGGTGTTGCTCATGATCCTCCTTATTCTTAGAGTAGATTAAAATGTCATCGATAAAGACTATGACAAATTTATCTAAATAAGGTTTACATATCCTATTCATCAGATCCATAAATATGGCGGGAGCATTGGTTAATCCAAATGGCATTACCAGAAATTCATAATGTCCATACCTTGTTCTGAATGCTGTCTTAGGTATATCTTCATCCTGTATTCTTAGCTGATGATATCCTGATCTCAAGTCTATTTTTGAAAAGTAACTAGATCCTTGTAGTTGATCAAATAGATCGTCTATTCTAGGTAAGGGATACCTATTATTTATAGTTACTTTATTGAGTTCCCTATAGTCTATGCACATTCTAAATGTTTCATCCTTTTTCTTGACAAATAAAACTGGTGCTCCCCAGGGTGACACACTAGGTCGTATAAATCCTTTATCCAAAAGTTCCTGAAGTTGGCTCATTAGTTCCTTCATTTCAGTAGGCGCTAAACGGTAAGGTGCCTTAGCAATAGGGGTTGTTCCTGGCATTAATTCAATTTTGAATTCTACTTGACGTGGGGGTGGTAATCCAGGTAATTCATCAGGGAATACATCTGAATATTCATTGACAACTGAAACGTCTTTCAGGTTTGCTTTGTCCATCTTAGTATCAACAATGTGAGTTAGATAAGCCAAACATTTATTCCTTAGACATTTTTGTGCATTCTTGCAAGAAATTATCTTTATGGTACCTCTAGGTTTTTCACCGTATATACACAGTACTCTATTCTCTTTAACCAAAGGAATTTTGATCATTTTCTTACCACATATTATTTCAGCTTGATTTTTACTTAACAAAACCATTCCTACAACAATGTCAAATCCTCCTAAATCAATAGGAATCAAATCTATGTTGAAATAGTTTTCGTCTAGATTCATTGTGCAATTAGGAATGATTTCATAAGCTTCGATTACCTTACCATCCGCTAATTCTATCATATATTTTTGATCTAACTTTTCTGTTGTCAAGTTAAGTAGTTGCCTAAATGTATTTGAAACAAAACTACGGGTTGCTCCAGTATCAAATAATACAGTAGCATACTGATCGTTTACAGGGAACGTACCCGTGACAACTTCTGGTTCATGTTGAGCTTCTTCTGCCTGCATTATGAACACTCTTCCCCGAGGGTTGTTCTGATTAGCCGGTGCCTTTCCTTTCAGTTGTGGACACTCGTTTCGGCGATGACTTTCATTCCCACATTGATAGCAGACTGGTTTTGGATTTGCAGGGTTTTTGCAGTCTCGGGATATATGTCCCTTTTTCTTGCAGTTGTAACAGATTACCATCGCACAATTGCCTTGATGGTATCTTTGGCAAGTGCTGCACCATGACTGGTTTTTTGTCTGGGGTTTCTTTTCCCGTGTCATTCCCAGGTAGTTTCGAGGGGGCTGTCTAATCATTCGTTTCTGAGGGGTTCCCTTAGATTTTTCTCCTGAGTTATCATTATTCCACTTTCTCTTTTCTCCAGATCTGGGGTTACTTAATGATCCATTTCTTATCATTTCATCTGTCAAACTTCCTGATAAACTTACAGTATCTTGAAAAGTCTTGGGCCTAGCTGATTTTACTAATCCCCTTATTTGTGGCACTAGTCCCCAAATATATCTTCCTATTCTCTTTGATTCTGGGGTCACTAGATGTGGCACTAACCTCGAGAGTTCATTATACTTGTCGGTATATTCCCGATATGCTGCTCCTTTCATTTCTAAAGCTAGAAACTCAGTTTCTAACTTTTCTATTTCATTATAAGGGCAGTATTTCTCTATAATTAAATTCCTGAATTCCTCCCAACTTAATTCATTCATAACGTGCCTACCTTTGATGGTCATTTCCATCTTCTACCAGGATTGTGCTTCCCCTTTTAATGAGTGTGAAGCAAATAAGGTTCTGTTGTTATTGGCACATTTGCTGATTTCCAGAGTTGACTCCATTTCATCTAACCAGCGTAAAGCCTGTACCGCTCCGCCTTTACCATCAAATTCTCGAGGTCTACAGGACATAAAAGCTTTGTAGGAACATCCTCTTCCTATTATAGCTTCCTCTTCTGGTTGTTCCCTCATGGTATCATCCATGGGTATCTCATTACCTGGTGTTGTTGTTCCGAGATTTAGGTTTTGTTGAAGCTGAGTTACTAGTGTTGGTATGACAGCCTCTAATTGTTGTGCTACTATCCGCGTGATCCTTTCATCTTCATTGGTGTTTGGGTTTATAGGGGTTTCTTCCCCAAGTCTGGTTCTAGGTCGTCCTACTCGCGTCGTTCTTCTTACGGGCTAGGTGTTCCTTCTTGGCGGCATGCTTTTCTATAGTTAATTATAGTAAATATTAAAAAGAATTTTAGATTCTTAACAATATTCTAATTAACACATAAACAAGTAATAGCTTAAACACAAAAGATATTTTTTATTTAAGTTCTTATTTAAAGATTTCACATTTAAAAGTTAGCTTCTAATTTCCCTACACCCATTTCCATATCCTTGAGAAGATGTTTCCTTTGGGTGCTTTCAGTTCCTTAACATCCTTCTGAATATTCCTGATTTCTTGTTGAATTTTCTTGAGCTGTTTAAGGGTTGGTTGAGTGACTGTGTTTTGATCTTCATCCACCCTTTGTCTCTTAGCTTTACTTCCTCCGTTTCTGAGGGAGTTAGTTTCTTGTATCTCCTTGCCTTCGTATTGCTTGGTTTTAAATTTGTTTCCGGGTCGTACCCTTTTCCTAGGAGTTTTAATGGTATATCCTCCTACAATTACAGGTGCACGACGGACATAAAATTTAGGTTCAGGATTATCTTCTTCTTTGGTTGAAAAAGGTTCTAGTTTTTGCTGAGGTTTAGGTTCAGGCGTAAGTTCTTTGTGATCATTATAATCCGAGTATTCGGATGAGTCAGTCTCACAAAATTTGTTATCGATACTCATGGCTGCAAAACAAATCCTTTCATGGTTTGAACCCAATAGTTAGTTACCTATTTCTATATATATTATAATTTCTTTGCAAGGAACATGCTTTAATATTCATGGAATCATAACACGCAAAATCATATATACACATAATTATACAGATATGAGCTTATGGTTATAGTCAAGGTATTTTATGGTACCTAATTCTCTATAACCAATGGCTCTGATACCAACCTGTCACATCCCGGCGGAAGCGTGAAATACATAGGGAGTGACTTGATTGCTCAGAACTCATTGTCAGATAACACATAATCATACATAATTCATAACATAATATTAAGGTTAGGATTACATAAAATCATAATAGTCAAAATTTGAAATTACATAATCATATTACATCATAAAGATTTAACAGCTACATCTTCAGAGACGATGGAAGTGAGCATCCACCGATACACTGAAGTCATACAGATTTACTGTTAGGTTCACACAAACTTTTCCTACAACTTCACCCCAGCCATTAAAAACATCAAAGGAGAACGTTAAGTTGTTAGTCATGATGAATTCCTGAAAAAGCATACCAAAAATCGTCAACACAAAGTTGGTGAGCTTCACAGGTTTATTAAACAAATAATATTGATGCATTATATATATACAACCAAACCTTACATAGCAATCAGATCATTCATATCTATCATATCATATTCTCATAAATCAGATAACATAGCATTATAACACTCATTCTGTTAATGCAGGAGATATCCCCTAAGTAGCGCTACTAATATTATCTAACGGTTCCACATCCGAATTAATGGTTGTAACATAATTTTCAATAATAATGCATCAATTCATAAATTAGTATGCTTTTTCCCCAAAACTTTATAAAAACAAAATGGGCCATGAAACTCACCTTTACTCCAAATGGTAACCTATAAACAAAAAATATTTATAGTTTAGAAATCATAATTATTTTCTTCAAAATTTTTAGTACCTCTTTTATTATCAAAACTGTTACAATGAATAGGTACTGAAATATTACACAATATACTCAGATTTCGTATTTTAATTATTTATATTTTATTTTCTATAATTTTCATGATATTTCAATAAATTATTAAAAATAGCTTCTGGTTACTAAAAATTCTCAAAATTAATCAGAATGTTTGGAATAATATTTATAACTCTTAAAAAGTTTCCAAAGTCTTATATCATAGCAGAGTCAATTATCTTGATTTTGCTCCTTTTACTAATATTTAATAAAAATATCAGATTACGTCCAAAAATTCTTATTTTCTCACAGAATGTTCTTTTAGGTTTTTCATACTTTCTAAAATTTTCTCATAATTTATTTAATAGTTTAAGTATTTTTCCCGATTTTCAGTTTACAGAATAGTTAAAAATTCATATTTCAGATAATACTTTGAGTTAGGTCACGAGATTTTTCTAGTGGATTCTATAATTCTTAATAGTCAGTATATAATTTTTCCATACATTTACTAGGATCGATTCTTCCGATATAATTTTTCCTTTTAAATACTTAAATAATTTATATAAATTAATTCATTATAGGAATGGCACCAAAGTTTACAGAATTATATTTCCCAATATTCTCAGTATATTTTCATTGTTTGTTCCCACAATCATAGTTGTTAATGTGCAGAACTGATTTTAACAAATTATAACTAGGTTTTTAACCCTTTTGTTGATAATTTCTTGTTATAATTTGATTTTTAAGTGTTGTTTTACTTATTTCAGATTTTTTTAAAAGCTTCCTTTTTGTTCTGAAAAATAGGTTTGATTGTGTGTATGTTTTTGTGAGAACTTTATTTTAACCAAAAAGGGTTAATCACATGTGCTTTTATTTAACACATGTTTTGTTTCCATAATCTTAATTAAGCAAGGTTTTAGGAGTTAGAACCTTGATTTTGACAGAAGGAAAGTGTGAGGAGATGATGATGATGGTCTCACCTTGCTTGGTTTTGGTGTTCTTGACAATCTTTCAAGAGGTGATGTTTCCACGAGGCTTGGATGTTGTTGCTATAAAACCGAGAGGTGTGTAGGAAACGGGATAACAAGCGGTTGTTATGGTGATGACCGAGAGTGTGAGGTGTCTGTGAGGTAAAGGATGGAGATGATGGTGGCTTACGGTTATGGTGGTGATGTGCGAAAGTTTTGTGTGTTTCCATGATCCCTTCGGCCGAGCTTCTTCAAATAGTGGAGTTAGCCATCATTAGGTCTAGTTTTAGGGTATGATGTGGATGTTATAGGCTAGGTGAGTCGGTCCTTAGGGTGCTAGGTGGCGGTTTGTGGCTTAGCTTAGTGGTAAGGTGAGTGTAGGTGTCAAGCAAAGAGGGTGTTGAGTCATAGGTTGTTAATGAGTGTTTAAGATGTTAATTAGGTGTCTTAAGGGTGCTTAATGAGCCGGTTCTTAGTCTTAGATAGTACTTTGGTTTGGGGTTTAAGTGTGGAAGATTTGTTTAGGTTTAGTTTGAAGTCAAGTTTCCCTTGATGTTAACTTGTGTTTATGATGTTTTGGTTGGGTTGTATTTAGTGTATTTGATGTTGTATTGTTGATGTATTTTGATTACATATAATTCTATCTTAATGGATTATGTTTTTGAGTACATGCACATGTAAATTCTTATGCATGCAAACATGTAATGAGTAATACTCATATTCACATAAACATATAATATATATGTATATATGTTTCTTAGCAAAAGATGGCACATGCAACGTAAAAAGGTGTGCATGCGACCATGCATACGTATACTTGTATATATACAAGTGAACAATATACTTATGTAAACAAAATGAAAGCATGCATACCTTCATGTAATATATATATTAACCTAGGTGTGGCTCAAAATATTTGAATGAACTTAGTGTATAAAATTTCTTAATCTAGGGTTGTCACAGGTACGTTTCCTATAAACAATCAGTACGCTACCGTACTATTTGATACGGGAGAAACTCGTAGTTTTGTGTCAAACACATTTAGACCACTACTTAACTTAACCTCAGAAGAGCTAAATCAAAAATATATGATAGAATTAGCTGATGGTAAGATAATTGAGGCCTGTGAAATTATTCCTAACTGTACTATAAATTTAGATGGATATGTTTCGATATAGATTTGATTCCTATCAATTTAGGAGGATTTGATATTATTGTGGGTATGGATTGGTTAAGTAAGAACCAGGCTGAAATAATATGTGGCAAGAAAATGGTAAGAATTCCTTTGATTAATGAAACACTATGTGTATATGGTGAGAAACCTAGAGGTACAATGAAGATAATTTCTTGTAAGAACGCACAAAAGTGTTTAAAACAGAAATGTTTAGCTTTCCTAGCACATATTGTTGACACCCAAGTAGCTAAAGAGAGTTTAGAAAGTGTTCCTGTTGTTAATGAATATCCTGATATATTTCCTGATGAATTACCTGGTTTACCTCCCCATCGTCAAGTAGAATTCGAAATAGAATTAGTACCAGGGACCACTCCTATAGCTAAAGCACCCTATCGTTTAGCACCAACAGAAATGAAGGAATTAATGAATCAACTACAAGAGCTATTAGATAAGGGATTTATACGTCCTAGTACATCACCTTGGGGTGCACTAGTTCTATTTGTTAAAAAGAAAGATGGAACTTTCAGGATGTGTATTGATTATAGGGAACTCAATAAAGTGACTATAAATAATAGATATCCCTTACCCCGAATAGATGATTTATTTGACTAGTTACAAGGGTCTAGTTACTTTTCAAAGATTGACTTAAGGTCAGGATATCATCAATTGAGAATTCAAGAAGAGGACATACCAAGGACTGCATTCAGAACAAGATATGGTCATTATGAATATCTTGTAATGCCATTTGGGTTAACTAATGCTCCAGCAGCATTTATGGATCTAATGAATAGGATATGTAAACCCTACCTAGATAAGTTTGTCATAGTTTTTATAGATGACATTTTAATCTATTCCAAAAACAAGGAGGATCATGAACAACACTTAAGGTTGACTTTGGAATTGTTAAGAAAAGAAAAATTATATGCAAAATTCTCAAAATGCGAATTCTGGAAAAGGGAAGTACAATTCCTTGGACACATCGTTAATCAAGAAGGTATACAGGTAGATGCCACAAAAATAGAAGCTATTCAGAAATGGGAAGATCCAAAAACACCAACGGAGGTACGTCAATTTTTAGGATTGGCAGGATATTATAGAAGATTCATAGAAAATTTCTCAAGAATAGCTCAACCACTCACAGAATTAACTCAAAAAGACAGACCCTATATTTGGGAAGAAAAGAAAAAGGTTACATTTGAGTTATTAAAAGATAAATTATGCAGTGCTCCTATCTTAGCATTACCAGAAGGGACTGATGATTTTATTGTATATTGTGATGCCTCACATCAAGGATTTGGATGTGTTCTAATGCAAAGAAATAAGGTAATAGCTTATGCCTCTAGACAACTTAGGGGTAGTGAAAAGAATTATACTACTCGTGATTTGGAATTAGGAGCAGTAGTATTTGCACTTAAAATCTAGAGACATTATCTGTATGGCACAAGGTGTACAATATATATAGATCATAAAAGCTTGCAGTATATCTTTGATCAGAAAATGTTGAATATGAGGCAAAGAAGATGGATAGAACTACTAAGTGATTATGATTGTGAAATCAAGTATCATCCAGGAAAAGCCAGTGTAGTAGCCGATGCTTTAAGTAGGAAAGAGAGAACAAAACCATTATGAGTACGTGCCATGAGAATGGAATTGCGTTCTGATTTGATAAGTCAAATACGGGAAGCTTAGCAAAAAGATAAGTTAGCATTAAAGGGGCAAATGAAAGATTTAAAAGAAGACACAAATAGAGTTCTGAATTTAAAGGAAGAACTTGGATACCAGATAATGTTATACTTAGAAAGCTTATCCTACAAGAGGCACATAATCAAGGTATTCTGTACATCCAGGGAATAACAAAATGTACAAAGATTTAAAAAGCCAATACTGGTGGCCAGGCATGAAGAAATTAGTCGGAGAATTTATAGGCAAATGTGATATTTGCTCAAGAATAAAAGCTGAATATCAAAAACTGTAGAGATTAATGAAGAGGCTGATGCAACCTAAACATCTTTGGTCTCTCTTGCATGCTGGACAAGTGCATTGAAGTGGAATGCTTCGGAAGTTTCACATGTGCAACAGAAATACTCTAAGTATGAAATCTTCCGAAGCCAAGACCAACATCTTCCGAAGCCAAAGATGAAGTCTTCTGAAGCCTCAGAGACAAAGTCTTCCGAAGCTTCAAGTTCATGAAGACAGATTTCTTCCAAAGACTTTTAAGATATGCTTTATCTGATGTACTGTTCCATAAAGCTGGACACCTTTCCGCTGCAACTCTGCAAGTCACCAACTAACATGGTTGGTGAAAAGGTCCATGCTTTTTGTAACTGTACATTGAGGTCTTGAGTCTGTAACTATCTACTTTATGTACTTTATCCTTTTTGTAATAGAAAAGGATGTGAGCTATGGCATGTCATAGTCACTAGTCAAAAGGCAATCCGCCTTTTGACTTTACAATTGATTTTGTGTGTGTCTAGTCAATTGTATCCAGCTGGCTTTCAAAGTATAGCCGGTTGTAGGATGTTGTATAAGTATCTCATGTTCTTGTATCTTTCATTTATGCTTTGTAACACTTGTAATAGAACATAGAGAAAGCAATATACTACATTCTTGAAAACCATATACTTGTGTTCTTTGTGTTCTGTCTCTTACATTACTTGTGTTCTTAGTGTCTTATCTTGGTTAATCCAGTTTACTGTTTGATTAAAGCTTGGTTAATCTCCTCTTTGTGTTGTTGTGTTGTAACTCACACCCTTCAACGATCCTGCATTTGGTATCAGAGCTTTCAGGCTCTTGATATAAGATCTCACCATCTTAAGCCCTCACACACATAAATACCAAACTTTTCAAATGGTAGCCATTTTCAAAACTGATATGGAAACTGGAACCATGAACAAGTCCCCACTGATCACTCTTAATGAGTTTGACACCTGGTGTTTAAGAATGGAAGGTTTCATCAGGTCTCTTGATTCTAGAATGTGGGAGTCTATTGAGAATGGACCTTTCATACCAGCACACCCTCTGTAACATCATGTATTTTTGGTTAACTAATAGTTAACCTCATTTATTCTTGTAGGGACTAGTAATGCTTTTCATGAAACTTGTTGCTATTTGTGCTTATTTATTAGTTAGTCTTTAATTCTTTAATGTAAAAAGGTTATAGTTTATCTATTAAATTGAACATGATAATAATCACAAAAAAAATAATAACAACAATAACTATTTATAAGAGTAATAACTATGTTATTAATAATGCTAAAAATAATAGCAAGTTATAATAATAATAATAATAATAATAATAAATAAATAAATAAATAATAATAACAATATTAATAATAAATTGTAAAAGTTATTAAAGTTAAGAGATGGTTATAACTTGGATTTAAGAAGTTAAGGGGGCCTTATGTCATTTTGTAAACATTAAATAAAAGGTTTTGCATAAAATAACAAAAAGTAAAAACTACAGGGGCCAAAGTTGTAACAAAGCAAAGTTCGTTCTTTCCCTCTCTCTCGCGTTTTTCCGGCGGCCGGCCGGCACAGCTCGGCGCGGCGCCGGTGAACCCCAATACATGGGAATATTTCACATTTTTGACCCAAATTAACGCCAAATGACTTGGGAAAGCATTTTCAAACTCGAACCCACGTTCTATTGGACCATAAACACTCGGATTTAATGGGTTCTAATCGAAATCAATGTTTCAATCGGTTTAAGACCGATCAACACCTACCTTAAGTCGAACAATCAAATTAAACGTACAATAACGTTCGGTTAATCATTCTCAAGCTTAATGCTTGGTTTAATTCGAGTTAATCATCAATTAACACACCTAACCATAACCGTGGCAATCAAATTAAAAACAAAGCTCAACCGGCACCTTAACGTACGAATCAAACCTATATAACAGTGGGAAAATACTCCCTTCCATCCCTTTAAACTCCTTATACACTCAATTGCTTGAAAATACAACTAAATTATTGAATCAAGGCCCCTGTTTATCGCGAAAAAGGACCAAAGCTTTATCGGGCATAAACACTCCAATTCGGATGCAATCAAGTAAGTTTAATACACCATCATGCTCGATTACACATAGGGATCAAAAGCCCTATGGTTAATCTGATTAATAGCAATAAATCGACTTCAATTTGGGGGTTGAAGAAACTAGGGTTTATACGATTTGAGTTTCTTCAACATTTTGTGTTTTTAAAGTTTTAAAACCGGAGATTAGCACGGCAACTGCCCTCTGGTTCACTGGTTAAGATTTCCCCCCCACATCCATGAGGTCTCGGGTTCGAACCCGGGCAGCCTCATCTTTTTTTTAAAGGCTTTTTGGCCTTAAAATAGTTGTGGAAAATTTATAATAATTATAAAAATGACTTTTACAAACTTCAAATATTTTTAAAATCATCTAACTAATTCTCTTGAAATTTATTTCTCATAATATTTTAATATTATTATTAATTATTTTAAACAAATGATATAAGTAGTTCAATTTCTTGTAAAATAGATTTTAAATATGTTTGATTTATTATTTGTTCAATATATTTAGATTATTTGTCATAAGTAAAACTTAAAATATTGTTTTAATTTATTAAATAGCTATTTGCAAATAATATAATTATTTTTCCTATAAAATAGACATTGAATATCGTTAAACTCACTAAATCATTATCTGTTCAAATAACAAGTATAAATTATTGTTTAAAACGTGCTTATTTTATTTAGCTATGAGACTTTATTTTTTATAAATATTACAAAATTATTATAAATGTGATTCTTATTTCACATCTTATATAAAATATAAACATATTGTTCCCAAGAAAATATAATTGATATCCATTTGTTAAATATAATGACAAAGCCCCAAACATCAAATTGAACTTTAGTTCACGTTAATTCGCTAAAATTATTATAATTAATCTTTAACGTTGTAAATATATATAATTTTAGGTGCCTTGTGAAAAACTGCATTGGATCACTGCTTATTATATTTCTTATTTAATCATCATTCTATACTTATTTGATCAGGTGAGTATTTCCATACCCCTTTTTGCTTATTTTCACACTTGGGGTGAAACATGTTAACTTATTATCATTGCACTTGTAAACTTATTTGAGACTTGTAATCTTTATGGCAATTCATCATGCAAAGTTATGGTTAGTAGAACTTTTGTGGTTACCATGTTATGGCGTTATATGTACAATCATTAACTATTGCTAGCCCAGCGAAGTCATAGATCTATGGGCAAGACAAGCCTGCTTTGGTTGATCCAAGTACACTTAGCTGATCGTATAATCTTGTAAACGTTGAGACTTGTAAAACTTTGTCGAGGTTTGATTGTTGCATTGTTCATAACATCCCTAACCACTTTATTCACTAACTTATGACTTGAATTGCCATCTTTATATAATCTATGTATTAAAAACTATGGAATGCTCACCAACATTATTGTTGACTTTTTATTTTAACATGTTTCAGGAAACGCCCAAGTTTGATTTCTACACATTGAAGCTTACGCATCTAGGAATGGACCTAGATAAATAAGTGAATTAAAATGACTTGTTATCTTTTATGTTATGGTTTTATTTCTTTGAGACTTAAGCTTGTAATAATACAATTGAATTTTATGATTAATTTATATTTGGTTAATAATAGCGTTATGTGGCTGTGAACGATCTTAACTCTCACTCCTCGACGTTTCGCCGTCAAGGTTGGGTGTGGACAGATTGGTATCAGAGCCCATAACTATAGGGATCTAGGTTATTAGAAATGGTGACCTAGACTATAGTATGCATGAACCTTATAGAAATATGATCCTATATGAAAACTTATATAGTTTGCATGCTACATAATGTTATGCCCACTTATGTGCAATTTGATGCCTTAGTATAGGATTGCCTAAACATTGTTACTTGTCTCCCTAAACTTAGCTTTGACTCTTGACCCTCCCTGAACATGAAATCTCTTAATCTTTTTCTCGTCGACACGTGGAATCTTGTACTTATGTTATGACTGGATCTTTAGACGTTATGTCTAATCTATATAAATCTCATCAAGGGTTTGATATCATGAACCTAAGAAATTTGTGTGACACATAGACACCTGTATTCTGGATTTCCTGGCAAAAGGCCCTCGGGCTAAAGTAAGCATATCGCATAAATCCTACGGGACTAGTTATGCTTACCTGGGGATTTCCGGGATAAGTGATAAACTATGGTCAACATGCACAAATTTCTTAGGCGAATGGGTCAACTTACCTTGACGTGTCAATGTTTCCAAATGGTAATGCGTTACCAAATGGAACCATTCTAAGTACCTTGCAACTCTTGCCTTATCCTTGTTAAGTTATAATCCTTGTAATTCTATTTCTCGTGTCTAACTCATTTTGCATATTCCAGCATGTCTCATCATCATGAAAAGCGTGGAAGTTCCGACCGTAAACTAGCTGCAATGATTGCTCGACAAATGGCTGCTGTCATCCCAACTATGGTTGCTGAACTTAATAGTACCCTAATGGCCAATAGCAACAACACCAATGGGAACAATAGTGGTGCTCATGGGGAGAATAGCAATAACCAAAACGGGAACAATTCTACTTGCACTTTCAAACATTTCAACTCGTGCAAACCCACTAGTTTTAGTGGAAAAGAAGGAGCCACTGGACTTCTTGAGTGGTTTGAAAGTATGGAGAACACGTTTATTATTAGTGAGTGTCCCGACGAGTTCAAGGTTCGCTATGCCACAAGTGTTCTTCAACAACGAGCACTAACATGGTGGAATAGTGAAAAGAGAAACCGTGGAATGGAGGTCGCAATGGCATTGCCTTGGGAGGAATTTAAGGATATTATGATCCAAAAGTTCTGCCCGAGGAGCGAATTACAAAAATTGGAGGAGGAGTTTTGGAATCTCAAACAAGATGGTGGTAACCATTTGGCTTATTCCACCCGACATCACAATTGAGTATGCTTCTACCACACATGGTGGACACCGTGCCCCGTAACATCGAGAAATTTATCAAGGGAGTGCCACCTCAAATTCAAGATGCTGTGGTGGGTAGTAGGCCCACAACTTTGGGGGAAGCAATCACTATCACGCACAGCTGACCGAGAATCATATAAGAGCTGGCACGATGTCGGCAAAGGGTTCCAAGGCTATGGCGAAGGTGACACCCGAGGCAACAAAGGAGGTAAAGCCGAGTCATCTTCCCAAAACAAGAAGCGTAAGTTCACCCCGACACGCAACTACGCTATGATCGCACCAAATGTTTCACAAAAACCAATGGTGGTTGCAAATCAAGCTCCCATGGCTAAAGCTTATGCTGGTCCACACCCTATGTGTAACACGTGCAAGTACCATCATTCAAGAAATATTCCATGCCGAGTTTGCTCATTGTGTGGGAAGTATGGCCATTTAGTAACTACTTGCCTTCGTGCGCCAAACAACACGGCCATGCTTAGTAATCGAACCTGCTATAACTGTGGCGAGCCTGGTCATATTCGTCCGCAATGTCCTCGCAATGCGGGAACTGTGCCACCGGCTCGTGGAAGGGCTTTCAACATCAATGCTAACCAGCTCAAGCCAACAACGACGTGGTGAATGGTACGTCGTCGAACTCTTTTTAAATCGTCTATTGTCTTAGAAAATTTCCTATCTATGTTCATCATACCCATAATGGATTCTACCAAACAGGTATGTATCTTGTAAATAGTCATTATGCTTCTGTATTGTTTGATTCGGGTGCTGATAGGAGTTTCGCGTCCTTGGAATTCGAACCTATACTTTCTAAACGCGTGCAAAACTGGAGAGATCTTTCACGGTTGAGGTCGCCGATGGAAAATCTATTGTCGTTGACGTCGTGATACGCGACTGCACCTTGAGCCTTAACGAACACGAGTTCTTCGTCGACCTTATTCCTATGCAGCTGGGAAGCTTTGATGTTATCATTGGTATGGATTGGTTAGCCAAGAAACGTGCGGAAATTTTATGCTTTGAGAAGTGTATCCGAATTCCTTTACCGACTGGTGATATTTAAGGGTCCTTGGGGAGAAATCATCTCAAAGACTCAAACTCATGTCATGCATCAAGTCCCGTAAATGCTTGAGTAAAAATTACATGGCTTTCATGGCATATGTAGTTAATACGAAAGCCAAGGGTAAGGAGTTGAAAGACATTCCTGTTGTTCGAGACTTTCCCGAAGTTTTTCCCGAGGATCTTAAAGGGTTACCTCCCGTGCGGGAAGTTGAGTTCAAGATTGATTTAATCCCCGGCGCAAACCCTGTGGCTAAATCGCCTTATCGCCTTGCACCTTCTGAAATGCAGGAACTCGCTAGTCAACTGCAAGAGTTGACCGATAAGGGTTTTATTCGCCTTAGTTCATCGCCGTGGGGTGCACCGGTACTATTTTTGAAGAAGAAGGATGGTTCATTCCGTATGTGCATCGATTACCGCGAACTCAACAAGCTTACTATCAAAAACCGATACCCTCTTCCTCGAATCGATGACCTCTTCGACCAACTTCAAGGAGCAACTCAATTCTCAAAGATCGATCTACGTTCTGGGTATCATCAACTACGTGTTCATGATGACGACATTCCAAAGACCGCTTTTCGTACTCGATATGGACACTACGAGTTCATGGTCATGCCTTTTGGCCTGACCAATGCGCCTGCTGTGTTCATGGATCTCATGAATCGAGTATGTAAACCGTCTTTGGATAAGTTTGTGATCGTATTTATTTATGACATCCTTATTTATTTCAAGACAAAAATCGATCACGAGACACACTTGCGACAAGTACTTGGGCTTTTGAAGAAGGAGCAATTATACACCAAGCTTTCCAAGTGTGAATTTTGGTTGGAGGAAGTTCAATTCTTAGGGAATGTGGTGAATAGCCAAGGAATTCACGTGGATCCTGCTAAAATTGAAGCTGTGAAGAATTGGTGTGTTCCCACTACCCCAACCGAGGTTCGTTCTTTTCTAGGTTTAGCGGGATATTACCGTAGGTTCATAGCAAAATTCTCGAAGATTGCTAAACCATTAACGGCGCTAACCCAAAAGAATCGACTTTTTGAATGGGGACCCGAGCAAGAAGAGCCTTTCGAGACATTGAAACGCAAGTTGTGTAATGCTCCTATTCTCACACTACCCGATGGAAACGATGATTTTACTGTATATTGTGATGCTTCTAATCAAGGTCTTGGTTGTGTTCTCATGCAACGAGGCAAAGTTATAGCATACGCGTCGAGACAATTGAAGGTTCATGAAGTTAACTACACAACGCATGATCTTGAACTTGGTGCTGTGGTTTTTGCATTGAAGATTTGGCGACACTACTTATATGGGACGCAATGCATAGTCTACACCGATCATAAGAGTCTCCAACACGTGTTCAATCAAAAGGATCTCAACATGAGACAAAGACGTTGGATTGAGTTGATTAGTGACTACGACTGCGACATTCGCTATCACCCTGGAAAGGCGATTGTTGTAGCCGACGCACTAAGTCGCAAGGTCCACAACAAGACTGTCTCGCTTCAAGAAATCCGAGATCGAAGGAAATGGTTTGATACGTTAGGAGAATTTGATACCGAGATTCATGTGGATGTCAACGAGGCTACTATCATGCTCCAAAACATAAGGATCGATAGTGACCTCGAGTTATGCATTCGCGAGGCTCAACAAGCGGCACTAACCGACGAAGGAAAAGATGAAGATTTGATGACTAACGTACGGTCACAATTGGAGACAAAACCAACGGCATGTGGTACTTCTTGAATCGACTCTGGATCTCGAATCGTGACAACCTTCGGCACTTCATTATGAACGAAGCTCATCAAACCCGATATTCCGTTCATCCTGGCTCCGATAAGATGTACATGGACCTGCGTGGTCAATATAGGTGGCCTGGAATGAAGAAAGATATCGCGACTTATGTTTCCAAGTGTCTCACGTGCGCAAGGGTCAAAGCCGAATATCAACGACCAAGTGGTTTACTTGAGCAACCTGAAATCCCTATGTGGAAATGGGAACATATATCCATGGATTTCATAACCAAGTTACCTCGTACACCTCGTGGTCATGATAGTATATGGTTCATTGTTGACCGTTTGACCAAGACAGCACATTTCATACCTATACGAGATACGTACAAGGTTTCAAAGTTGGCTCGAATCTATGTTGATGAAATTGTCAATCGTCATGACGTGCCATTGCACATTATTTCCGATCGAGATGCTCGTTTCACTTCGCACTTTTGGTCATCGATGCAAGAACTCTTGGGTACTCAATTGGATTTAAGTACGGCTTACCATCCTCAAACCGATGGGCAAACCGAACGAACAATCCAAACCCTCGAGGATTTACTGCGTCTTTGTGTCCTTGATTTTGGTGGCGATTGGGATACGCATTTACCGCTCGCGGAATTTTCGTATAACAATAGTTACCACTCAAGTATCAAAATGGCACCGTTCGAGGCTTTGTATGGTCGTAAATGCCGTTCCCCAATCTGTTGGACTGACATTGGGGAAGATCTTATCACTGGTCCGGAACTTATTCAAAACAACCGACAAAATTTCCAAAATTCGAAATAATCTCGAGGTGGCTAGAAGTCGCCAAAAGAGTTATGCCGATAAAAAACGCAAACCGTTGGAGTTTCAAGTCGACGACATGGTTCTTCTTAAGGTCTCTCCATGGAAGGGTGTTGTACGTTTTGGGAAGAAGGGTAAGTTAGCCCCACGTTTTGTAGGACCCTTCAAGATTCTGAAAAGGATTGGAAAAGTGGCTTACAAACTGGAGCTACCTTCTGAACTTAGCGGGGTTCATCCTGTCTTTCATGTCTCAAACCTGAGGAAGTGCTTGACTGATGAAAATTTGCATGTTCCACTAGAGGAAATTCAAATTGATGAGTCATTGCATTTCGTTGAGAAGTCTGTTGAGATTATGGATCGCACCATGAAGAAGACCCGAACAACTACCACACCTATCGTTAAGGTTCGTTGGGAGAACAAGTGTGGAGCTGAGTTCACTTGGGAGTGTGAGGATCGTATGAAGGAGAGATACCCGCATTTGTTCGCCTAGTTCATTCTTAATTTCGGGATGAAATTCTTTAAGTTGGGGAGACTGTAAGATCTTGTATTTTTGGTTAACTAATAGTTAACCTTATTTATTCTTGTAGGGACTAGTACTGCTTTTCATGAAACTTGTGGCTATTTGTGCTTATTTATTAGTTAGTCTTTAATTCTTTAATGTAAAAAGGTTATAGTTTATCTATTAAATTGAACATGATAATAATCACAAAAAAAAATAATAACAACAATAACTATTTATAAGAGTAATAACTATGTTATTAATAATGCTAAAAATAATAGCAAGTTATAATAATAATAATAATAATAATAATAATAATAATAATAATAAATAAATAAATAATAATAATAACAATATTAATAATAAATTGTAAAAGTTATTAAAGTTAAGAGATGGTTATAACTTGGATTTAAGAAGTTAAGGGGGCCTTATTGTCATTTTGTAAACATTAAATAAAAGGTTTTTGCATAAAATAACAAAAAGTAAAAACTACAGGGGCCAAAGTTGTAACAAAGCAAAGTTTGTTCTTTCCCTCTCTCTCGCGTTTTTCCGGCGGCCGGCCGGCACAGCTCCGGCGCGGCGCCGGTGAACCCCAATACATGGGAATATTTCACATTTTCGACCCAAATTAATGCCAAATGACTTGGGAAAGCATTTTCAAACTCGAACCCACGTTCTATTGGACCATAAACACTCGGATTTAATGGGTTCTAATCGAAATCAATGTTTCGATCGGTTTAAGACCGATCAACACCTACCTTAAGTCGAACAATCAAATTAAACGTACAATAACGTTCGGTTAATCATTGTCAAGCTTAATGCTTGGTTTAATTAGAGTTAATCATCCATTAACACACCTAACCATAACCGTGGCAATCGAATTAAAAACAAAGCTCAACCGGCACCTTAACGTACGAATCAAACCTATATAACAGATGGAAAATACTCCCTTCGATCCCTTTAAACTCCTTATACACTCAATTGCTTGAAAATACAACTAAATTATTGAAATCAAGGCCCCTGTTCATCGCGAAAAAGAACCAAAGATTTATCAGGCATAAACACTCCAATTCGGATGCAATCAAGTAAGTTTAGTACACCATCGTGTTCGATTACACATAGGGATCAAAAGCCCTATGGTTAATCTGATTAATAGCAATAAATCGACTTCAATTTGGGGGTTGAAGAAACTAGGGTTTATACGATTTGAGTTTCTTCAATATTTTGTGTTTTTAAAGTTTTAAAACCGGAGATTAGCACGGCAACTGCCCTCTGGTTCACTGGTTAAGATTCCCCCCCCCCCCCCCCCACATCCATGAGGTCTCGGGTTCGAACCCGGGCAGCCTCATCTTTTTTTAAAGGCTTTTTGGCCTTAAAATAGTTGTGGAAAATTTATAATAATTATAAAAATGACTTTTACAAACTTCAAATATTTTAAAATCATCTAACTAATTCTCTTGAAATTTATTTCTCATAATATTTTAATATTATTATTAATTATTTTAAACAAATGATATAAGTAGTTCAATTTCTTGTAAAATAGATTTTAAATATGTTTAATTTATTATTTGTTCAAATAATATATTTAGATTATTTCTCATAAGTTAAACTTCAAATATTGTTTTAATTTATTAAATAGCTATTTGCTCAAATAATATAATTATTTTTCCTATAAAATAGACATTGAATATCGTTATAACTCACTAAATCATTATCTGTTCAAATAACAAGTATAAATTATTATTTAAAACGTGCTTATTTTATTTAGCTATGAGACTTTATTTTTATATAAATATTACAAAATTATTATAAATGTGATTCTTATTTCACATCTTTATATAAAATATAAACATATTGTTCCCAAGAAAATATAATTGATATCCATTTGTTAAATATAATTGACAAAGCCCCAAACATCAAATTGAACTTTAGTTCACGTTAATTCGCTAAACTTATTATAATTAATCTTTAACGTTGTAAATATATATAATTTTAGGTGCCTTGTGAAAAACTGCATTGGATCACTGCTTATTATATTTCTTATTTAATCATCATTCTATACTTATTTGATCAGGTGAGTATTTCCATACCCCTTTTTGCTTATTTTCACACTTTGGGGTGAAACATGTTAACTTATTATCATTGCACTTGTAAACTTATTTGAGACTTGTAATCTTTATGGCAATTCATCATGCAAAGTTGTGGTTAGTAGAACTTTTGTGGTTACCATGTTATGGCGTTATATGTACAATCATTAACTATTGCTAGCCCAGCGAAGTCATAGATCTATGGGCAAGACAAGCCTGCTTTGGTTGATCCAAGTACACTTAGCTGATCGTATAATCTTGTAAACGTTTGAGACTTGTAAAACTTTGTCGAGGTTTGATTGTTGCATTGTTCATAACATCCCTAACCACTTTATTCACTAACTTATGACTTGAATTGCCATCTTTTATATAATCTATGTATTAAAAACTATGGAATGCTCACCAACATTATTGTTGACTTTTTTTTATTTTTAACATGTTTCAGGAAACGCCCAAGTTTGATTTCTACACATTGAAGCTTACGCATCTAGGAATGGACCTAGATAAATAAGTGAATTAAAATGACTTGTTATCTTTTATGTTATGGTTTTATTTCTTTGAGACTTAAGCTTGTAATAATACAATTGAATTTTATGATTAATTTATATTTGGGTTAATAATAGCGTTATGTGGCTGTGAACGATCTTAACTCTCACTCCTCGACATTTTCGCCGTCAAGGTTGGGGTGTGACACCCTCTGCTACTGGTGCTGGTATGATCCCCAAGGATGTGGCTAACTACTCTGATGAAGATAGGAAGAGAGTAGAGATAGACAGGAAAGACATGACAGCTCTTCAAACTGCCCTTCCAAACTCTGTGTACAGAGGTTTCAAGAAGTGCAAAACAGCTAAGCAGCTGTGGGATACACTAAAACTGATGTATGAGGGTTCTTCTGAAGCCAAGGAGAACAAGAAGGATCTCCTGAAGTAGCAGTTTGAAAACTTCACCTTCAAAACAGGTGAGACCATGGCTCAGCAATACTTCAGGTATGTTGAGATTGTGGATACCCTAGTGGATAGGGGAGTTTCTCTTGAGAATAGAGACATTGTAAGGAAGTTCATGTCCTCACTTCCTAGGCAATGGACACACTACTGTGTGGTGATCAAGAGAACTGAAAATCTCAAAACTCTCACTTTGACAGAGTTATATGGGATTCTCAGTGGCTACCAGATGGAGATGAACATGCAGGGTTCATCTGGCAACTCCAACAATCAAATGGGTTCAGCGCTACATGTGGTTGAAAGGGATAGCATAGAACCCAAACATCATCTTATATGCTACCCTGACAACTCACCCAAGGGTCCTTTCATCACCTTCCCAGAGACACCAAAGGAGAACTATACTCAAGGATGCCCATTCCAAGAGGCAAGCTCTTCTCAAGCATTTGTGTCTTCTGATGAAAGCTGTGGCAACTCTCTTTTCACTCTTGAAGACCTGGACTGTATCCATCCAGATGATCTGGAGTACATGGAAATAGTCCAGCAGATGGCTCTTCTCACTCACAGAGCCAAGAAGTTCTACAAGAGGACTGGAAGGAAGTTCCCAAGCAATCAATGCAACCAGTGGAAAGTTTGGACTGGACAAAGGCAAAGTCAAGTGTTACAACTGTAACTTGATGGGCCACTTTGCCATAGAGTGTAAGGCACCTAGAACCAATGGTGGCCAAACACAACCCAGACCAAACTACACTGACAAAGTTCTCCATAATGAGAAGTCAAAGCAGCAAGCTGTTGTTGCTGTTGAGGAAGGAGGCTTTGACTAGAGCTTTCAGGTGGAAGATGCTTCTCCAAACCAAGCATTGATGGCAGATCATGATGAAGCCAAGGTATTGGAACATCTCTGTACTCCTGAATGCATTGCTAAAGTTAACAGGTACAGGTTCGATAACTTGGAACTGAGATCTGATATTGAGTCCTTAAACATTTTAAAATCTGATTTTAGAAAGACTGAAAATGATTATAAGCTGAAAATAGAGGACTTAGAGAAAACAATTTCAGTTCTAAAACATGAACACACAGATTTTAGGACTCAAATTAAAGATCTTATAACCAAGTTAACTGAGTGCCAGGCTGAGCTTGTGATCAGCAAAGCCAGGTCAGAAAAGAGTGTTCTTGAAGAAGAGACCTTCAAGAACATGATATCCTCATCCCTGCACAACAAAGTGTGCTATCAGAATAGACAGGGACTGGGATCCAATGAGATAGCTCCTCCACACACAATCTTCTCAGTAAGATCTCCTAGGTGTGGAACTTGTGAAGATGAGCTTCCTCTCATAGATCCTATGAGTGAGGAGGATGAAGAAGAGATAGTGAAGAATCCCTCTACTAAGAGTGAAGAGGAGGATTCCAAGAAGGGCCACTATCCTTCTGAGGAGAAAGTGAAGACTGTGATGACCAAGTCCATGAGAAAGAACTTGATCAAAAAGAGCAAAAGGAAGGCAAGGAAGGCTCAAGAGATCAAGGCTACTTTTGACTCTAAGCAGAAACAAGTTTTTATTTCTGCAGGGTTTAAAGTGGTAGGGACTGAAGGCATCAACCAAAACTCTGCTAAGAGTTCTGGCTCTTGCTCAACTCATCTCAGCAGCAAGAAGAAGACTGATCTGTTGTGTACCACTGCTGCACAGCCTGGTCCATCAAACTCCAAGCATAGTTCTCAACCCAAGAGTACTGTCTCAGCATCTGCAAAGATGAAGGTGGAGAAGGGAAGTGACCAAAGACAGTCTTACTCTCTAGACAAGGCTCTTGTGAAGAAGAAGATGAATTGTGTTATGTGTGACAGCACCACTCACATTGCAAAGGATTGTCCCTTCAATCCTAAAGGTACTGTGCACATGGCCAAAACAAAGGCTTCAAAGAGTTCCAAGAAGATTCAGGCTTCAGAAGGAAAACCAGTTTCCTTCGGAAGTCTCAAATCTAAAAAGAAGGGAAGTGGAAAATTCTCTTCGGAAGAACATTTGGTCTCGGAAGAAAGGAATTCTTCCGAAGCACTAAAGTCTGTTGCACTATTTGCAGAATCTTCCGAAGGTTCAGTCATCACAACTTTTGAAACTCCAAAAAGTTCTAAAGTTTTAAAGGTCAAGTCCAAGACTCCAAAGGTGGTGTGGACGTCTAAGAAAGACCAAGTGACTGAGATTTCTCCATCAACAACAGCTCAAGATCCTCTTAGTACAACCATAGGATCTATTACTATTAATTTACCTTCTACATGTGAGCCCAAGACAAGCAAGGCTTGGGTTTCCAGATATAACTAATCATTCTCTTTTGTGCAGGGACAGCTGAAGACAAACAAAAATGTTTGGATCATAGACAGTGGCTGCTCCAGGCACATGACTAGTAATAGGTCACTACTCCAGAACTTTGAAAGGATTGATGGAGGACCTGTTGCTTTTGGAGGAGATGAAGGTGGTTACATTTCTGGAAGGGGAAAGGTCACAAATGGTAAGCTCAGTATTGAAAAGGTAAACTTTGTTAAGGAGCTTGGATACAATCTTCTGAGTGTATCTCAATTTTGTGATCAGAGTCATAACATGCTCTTTACTGAGCATGAGTGCATTGTTCTTAAGGCTGGTGTGGTCATTCCTCATGAGCATATCCTGCTTAGAGCCCCAGGAAAGGAAACATGTACAAGATGGATTTGCAAGAAACCTCTCCCTCCGGAGAAGTTTCATGCATTCTATCCAAAGCCAATAGTGATGAGTCTTTCCTATGGCATTAAAGAATGTGCCATGTAAACTTTAAAAACATGAATAAATTGATTAAGCATGATCTGGTAACTGGAATGAAAGAAAGAGTTTACAGTATGATCACTATGTTCATGCCTGAAAGGGAAGCAACATAAGGTATCTCATAGCCTAAGGATGAACTCCATCACTACACCCCTACCTGGTTACTATGGATCTCTTTGGCCACACCCCGACCAAAGCGGCGGAACATGCCGGGGCGCAACTAAGATTGTTCAAATAAACACGACACTATTAAAGTGACAATATTTAATCAACTCATTCATTTCATAACATGTTCTTACAAATTCAAGAAAATAAATAGTTCTTAACTAATAACCTAACGGTCCAAAATAAAGTAACGTCTTTAAATCTTCAATCAACCGATAATCAAACCTGTAGCATTGCATAAAATATGTTTTGTCAACATGTATGTTGGTGAGCAATTCCATGACTTTATAAATATAATATAAGGTAAAAATCCACAACTCAAATATGTGAAGCCGTAAATAAAAGTGACAATTAAGGTATATCAATCATAAATAAATGAGGCTCCTTTCTAATTGATAAAACTATCATATTACAAGGAGGAGCGTATGATCATACTTATTGAGGATGAGGATGAGGCTAAACGATCAAAAGCAATAAACATGTAGCACTTAATCATATGAGGTATATAACATACAATTGGACAATTATTCTAAGCAACACATAACCTAGTGGTTGTGGGTTGAGGATCTAGATGTTAAATCATTTTTTTTGGTTGAGTAAGTATGCTTGCTACCCCAAAGTATAGAAGAGAAAACGGGGATGAAATTACTCACATGGAATAAAATGACGTTGATGAATAAATTTTGAATAAAATCCTCAAGTAAGCGAGTCCGACGGTTTTAACGTGCGTGTCCTAGATTGAAAGATCTTGAGTAAGTATTGAGTATGAAGATGAAATATAAATGGTATAAAAGTTCATAAAAATAAGGCTTGGGTTTTCGGGAGTTTTAGTTATATTTTACAAAGTGTGTTTAAATAACGTAAGTATAAAATGAGTTTTACAAGAAAACGGGTCCTTGATGTTTAGTTTTACTCAACCATTGTTAAGTTTTACATATGGGAGTTGGTTTAGTGCTAGTATGCACGATCCCATTAATGTAAGCATCAAGGTCTGACTTACACTCTCTTAAACCCGAGTTTGAGACTTTAATTAATAAAGAAATTCGCTTAAACCCGATATTAGTATAAAACCAAGTTTGGTTCCGTCATACCATAATATTATTAATACAAATAACATAAAGTGAAACATAAGTTAAAAAAATTAGGAAAGATTTTTCTTTTGGCGTTTTGAACGGTGACTAGCTCGTTAAGACGATAAGTTCGACTTTTACTCGGGTTTATTCTTACCCGAAACTTGGTTTGAGCTAATATTTGTTCTAACACTTCCAAAATCTTAAGTAATATGAGTAATATAAATTAAAACATAACTAAAAAGATAGGTTGAACTTTTGGTGGTTTGAACATTGACTAACTCGTTAAAACGGGTGTTCGGTTTTACTCGGTTTTTACCCGAAACTTGGGTTCAAGCCAAGATTTGTTCTACACCTCCATATCAACCATATAATAACTAAAATATCAAGAAAAACTCAGATCTAAAGTGTTTGATGTAACATGGTCACTTAAAAGTTATTTAAAGTGCTTAAACGAGCGTTCGGTTTGGTTCGGTCTTTGACTCGGTATGAACCCGAGGATGGTTACCACATGTCCAAAACCATTGAACTAAAAATAAGGTAAAACTTCCAGATCTAAACTCAAACAAGAAAGTTAATCGAGTAAACTTCCCGAAAACGACCCAAACGGGTCTAAAATGCATAAATATGAGTTTGAATGCCCACAAGACTTAAATAAAGATGAAAATGGTTTTGTGAACATAAAATAACTTAGAAAAACTGAAAATAACCAAAATTACATACCCGAAATGATTTGAAATGCAAGATTCGGTTCCGTTGACTTTTTAAAGTCAAACTTAAGCAAAACTAGCTAGAACATTACAAGATCAAAACTTTTGGGAGAAGAAGATGAAAATGTGCAGGTGAAATGGTTGAGAATGAGTGGTATTTATAGGGAAAGATTAGGGTTTGAGGAAATGGGTAATGCGTTTGTCCGGTGGGTAAAAGGGTGCACTTTGATTCTTTTATTTAAAATAAATTTTAATTTAAATAAATTATGACCAGGTATCTACATGTTTGGAGGGTTCTAGAATAGTTATGGGTTAGGTCTTGGTTGGTTTGGATGGTTAAAATACAAGTCCGGACCTAATAAACGAACCGAAAACGTTAAAAAAACTGATTTTGCTGAAACGAACTGTGGGTCACGCCACGACAAGTATGAAACATGATTACAACATAAAATCCATCATTTTATTATTTCAAAGATCCGAAGACCAAAACGAGTCGGGTTTACAATACAGGATAACAAATACAAAGCTAGTCGAAAATGACGAATGTCACAGTATTCCCTACTTTTGGAAATTTCGTCCCGAAATTAGGAAGAAGCTACGACGAAGAGATGCGGGTACTTTTCCTTCATGACGTCTTCTCTTTCCCAAGTAAATTCGGCACCACGTCTTGATTCCCAACGAACTTTCACTAACCGAATACGGCTTCGTTTGGTTCGTTTCTCGTTGCGATCCATAATTTCTACGGGTCTTTCAACAAGTTGCATTGTCTCATCGATATGTACTTCGTCGAGTGGTATGTGGAGATTACCCTCAGCTAAGCATTTCTTAAGATTTGAGACATGAAAGGTAGGATGAACACCGGAAAGTTCTTTCGGTAAATCGAGTCTATAAGCCACTTTTCCAATCCTTTCGAGGATCTTGAATGGGCCTACGAAACGAGGAGCTAGTTTTCTTTCTTTCCAAAACGGACTACCCCCTTCCAAGGAGATACTTTGAGGAGGACAAGGTCGTCGACGTGAAATTCTAGAGGCTTTCGTCGTTTATCGGCATAACTCTTTTGACGGCTTCTAGCGGCGAGTAGATTCTTGCGGATTTGATCGATACGATCGGTAGTGTCTTGAACCATCTCAGGACCGGTGATTTGAGTTTCACCAATCTCGTTCCAACAAATCGGAGAACGACACTTTCGACCATAGAGAGCTTCAAACGGAGCCATACCAATGCTAGAATGGAAACTATTGTTGTAGGAGAACTCAATAAGCGGAATATGAGAGTCCCAATTTCCACCAAAGTCTAGTACGCATGATCGAAGCATATCCTCGAGGGTTTGGATTGTACGCTCGGATTGGCCATCGGTTTGAGGGTGGTAAGCGGTACTAAGGTCAAGGCGAGTACCTAGAGCATTTTGAAGCGATTTCCAAAAATGAGACGTGAAACGAGCATCACGATCGGAGATGATGGTCATTGGTATACCATGGCGGCACACGATTTCTCGGACATAGATTTGAGCTAGTTGTTCCACGGAATACTTTTCTCGGATCGGAATGAAGTGAGCCGATTTGGTCAATCGATCGATGATTACCCAAATACTATCATTTTGGTTTCGGGTATTTGGGAGCTTAGTGATGAAATCCATGGCAATGTCTTCCCATTTCCAAACAGGAATCGAGGGTTGCTCGAGTAAACCGAAAGGTCTTTGATGCTCGGCTTTAACCTTTGAGCATGTAAGACATTTTGAAACGTAAAGTGCCACATCCTTTTTCATACCGGGCCACCAATAAATGGGACGAAGATCGAAGTACATTTTATCCGCACCGGGATGCACAGAATAACGTGACATATGAGCCTCGTCAAGAATGAAAGTACGAAGTTCGTCATGATCGGGAACCCATAAACGATTAAGCCATCGGGTTTAGTTTCGAGTTGAAGTTCGGCTCCACATGACATTTCTTCGTACATGTTACCTTCATCAACGGAGGTGCACTGGGCTCGATAGATGCGGTTTTGAAGATCGGTTTGGATGATAATGCTATGGAGCAAAATAGATTTAACATTAACTTTTCGACTAAGGGCATCGGCCACGACATTCGCTTTACCAGGATGGTAGCGAATTTCGCAATCATAGTCACTAAGTAATTCGGCCCATCGCCGTTGTCTCATGTTCAGATCTTTTTGTCGAAAATGTGTTGAAGACTTTTATGATCGGTGAATACTACACATTTTGTACCATAAAGATAGTGTCTCCAGATTTTTAAAGCGAAAACGACGGCACCAAGTTCGAGATCGTGAGTTGTGTAATTTTTCTCGTGAACTTTGAGTTGTCTTGAGGCATAAGCGATAACTTGACCTCGTTGCATGAGAACGCAACCGAGACCTTGGTTGGATGCATCACAAAATACCACAAAATCGTCGTTTCCTTCAGGGAGGGCTAAGATAGGAGCATTGCAAAGCATATGCTTAAGAGTTTGAAAAGCTTCTTCTTGTTTTGGTCCCCATTCATAAGATTTTCCCTTATGAGTTAATGCGGTGAGGGGTAGCGCGATTTTGGAGAAGTTTAGAATAAAACGCCGATAATAACCGGCCAAACCAAGGAAGGATCGAACTTCGGTAGGTGTGGATGGAGTCTTCCAATCTTTTACGGCCTCAATTTTAGCGGGATCAACATGAATACCTTTATCGTTAACGATGTGACCCAAAAATTGAACTTCTTTTAGCCAAAATTCACATTTCGAAAATTTGGCATAAAGTTGTTCTTTTCTTAGGAGATCGAGCATGGAACGTAAATGATGCTCATGCTCGGCTTCGGATTTAGAAAAGATGAGGATGTCGTCAATAAATACAATTACGAATTTATCCAAAAATGGTTTGCAAACGCGGTTCATGAGGTCCATGAATACCGCGGGTGCATTGGTTAATCCAAATGGCATAACCATGAACTCGTAATGTCCATACCGCGTACGAAAAGCAGTTTTGGGAATGTCATCTTCGTGAACACGCAATTGATGATAACCCGATCGAAGATCGATTTTGGAGAAGCAAGTTGCACCTTGGAGTTGATCAAAGAGGTCGTCGATTCGAGGCAAAGGGTAACGATTTTTTATGGTGAGTTTATTGAGCTCACGGTAGTCGATACACATGCGAAACGAGCCATCTTTCTTTTTCACGAAGAGAACGGGTGCACCCCAAGGAGATGAGCTTGGACGGATAAAACCCTTATCTGAGAGTTCTTGGAGTTGGTTTGACAGTTCTTGCATTTCAGAAGGAGCTAAACGATAGGGAGCCTTAGCTACGGGAGTTGCTCCGGGGACAAGATCGATTCGAAATTTGACGGGACGGATGGGTGGAAGACCGGAGACGTCGTCGGGAAAAACATCAGGAAAATCACAAACAACGTGAATGTCTTGAATTTTCCTTTCTCCGGGTCTTTTGCCACCGCTTGAGCTAGGAACGGAACGTACTTTTGGCGTACGTACTTTTGAGATTGAGAACACGACATGAGGTTGAGCTTTTTGGGAGAAGTTTTGCCGAAGATTTTGAGAGTTTTACCATTGGCGAGTGGAATTCGAATAAACTTATCATAGCAAACAATTTCGGCACGATGCAAGGCTAACCAATCCATGCCTACTATGATGTCGAAACTTCCCATTTGCATCGGGATGAGGTCAATTGAGAATTTACGCTTACAAAGAGTGAGTATGCAATCGCGGATGACCGAATCGATAGTGATTGAGCTACCATTGGCGACTTCGACAGAAAAAGGTCGAGAAAGTTTAGTACGGGGTACGGCAAGGGTTGATTCAAATTTAAATGAAATAAAACTCCTATCAGCTCCGGTATCGAATAAAATTGAAGCAAAATGCTCATTAATTAAAAACGTACCGTTCACCACATCGTTGGCAACTTGGGCTTGGTTGACATTCATCATAAAAGCACGCCCTTGGTTGCCATGGGTGACTTGTGGAGCTTGCGAAGGCGGGGGAGGAGGAGCTTGAATTGATTGGAGCGGTTGAACCGGAGGAGCCATGAGTTGTGGGACTTGAGGTTGGTAAGTTTGCAATTGGTAGGCTTGAGTTGTGTAGTATGGTGCAGGCATGATTTGGGCTTGATTTGCAAAAGTGAGTCGGGGACAAGCATTGCGGAAATGATTTGGGTCTCCACAATTGAAACAAGCTCTCGGTTGAGGAGGAGTTTGAGCAAAAGGCATGGGTCGGTTTTGAGGATTATGCGGAACAAACCTTGGTAGAGTGATTTGTCCACGGGAGGCTTCACGACACACATTGCTAAGGTGGCCGTAACGATTGCAATTTGAGCATTGGCGACAAGCGGAGTAAGATGGGTGGTGGCGTTGACAAGTGTTGCACAAGGGATGGGGACCGGTGTAAGGTTTTCGATTTTGGGCAGCTTGAGATTGAGATTGGGGTTGAGTTGGATGAGTGACAGCAAAGTTTCGATGGTTCGGTTTATGCTTCTTTTTAGAGTGGTGAGATGAGTTGGAGTAATTGATGGATTGGGGTTGGGCTTCAACTTTGGAGCTTGGAGATGGATCGGTGATGGCCTTGACATTTGGTTTCTTGGAATCCTTTCGGGATAAAGTCCCTGCTTTGACATGGTTCTCCGAAAGGGCGGCGGCAAGAGTGATCGCATCATTAAGCGTTTGTGGCTTGCTACTCATGACGGAATCTCGGATTTGCATTGGCAAACCCGAAACGTATTTGTCGATTGCCCTCTCGAGTGGGGTAACCAAATGGGGCACTAGAAGGCTAAGCTCGTGGAAGCGGTTTGAGTAAGCGGAGTTGTTACCGCTATCTTGTTTAAGATCCCAAAATTCGGCCTCCAATTTTTGAATTTCATGCTTGGGGCAAAATTTTTTGAGCATGATATCCTTCAGTTCATTCCAAGGGAGAGTCATAGCGACTTCCGCTCCTTTGGCATTCATGATGCTATTCCACCACGTTAGGGCGGTTAGCTCGAACACACTTGATGCGAAAGTGGTTCGCTTGGCCTCCGGACATTCACAATGCAAGAACACGCTTTCCATGCGTTCAAACCATTGAAGGAGCGTGGTAGCACACTCCTCACCCATAAATTTCGGTGGATTGGCGCCCATAAACTGTTTATAAGTAAATGTAGCATGAGAGGGTGTGACTTGAGTAGCAACAGGTTGCGGTTGGATAGCTTGAATTTGAGCAACAAGGGTGGGGAGTACAGCAGCCATTTGAGTTGTAACCAATTCGGCTATCTTAAGGTCGGAGTTCTTGGGGCGACGAGTTCGACGTGCTTGACGAGCTTGACGATGAAGAGGAGGCATTCTAAAAATAATAAAAGTGAGACAATATGAGATTTTGGGTAGCTAGTCCAAATATGATGGTGATTAATGTAAATATGAGATTGTAGTGAAATATTTTGTGAACCTTATAAAAAAACCATTTTAACACATGAATATATATATATATGAAATTTGAAACGTTAAGATTTGAGGCGAGAAATACATACATGAATCACCATGACTTGTTGTCCCGACAGTAATCTTAAGGAAATACGAGGTAATGCGGGGAGTCGAAACGTTACGCGAATCACCGCGTCTTTCGTGTTTCAACCAAGATCATAAAATGGGATAAAATGAGAAGTCAAGACCACTAGTTCACGTATCAACGTGGCTTTCATGTTTCAACTCAAAACAAATCGAAATCGAGGGAGGGATCAAAACACTAGTCCACGTATCACCGTGGCTTTCATATTTCAATCCAACAATATTAATGGAGGTAACCGAACGGTTACGGTGACTGCTTAAAGTTAGCAACCCATATAACGCGCATTCGCTTTGGCCTATAAGGTCAAACACCTTGACTTGAACATTCCAGGTAAGTAAATCACCTTTGATTCTCGGAATCATTTTGCCAAAGGTTCACATCTAGGTATTTTCCCTCTTCCAGTTAGTACGAACCCGTTATAATGTCACGCTTTAAGGAGATGAGAAATATCGAAAAATTGGGACCCAAACTCAATTTTGAGATCCATAATTTGATTTTTTTTTAATTAATTAATTTTTAAGGTAAGGTAAGGATACCTTGGATTTCTATAAAAGTGTGTGTGTGTGTGTACATGAGGGTAAATGAAATAAATAAGTAAATAAGAGCAAATAAACAATCAAGTAGGGTAACACGTATAGGCAACACGTTTTGGGACCCTAAAGCATAAACTATAATAGGTCGTTACGTCTAACCACCTATGCTATAGTCATGGCTCTGATACCAATCTGTCACCCCCGACCAAAGCGGCGGAACATGCCGGGGCGCAACTAAGATTGTTCAAATGCACACGACACTATTAAAGTGACAATATTTAATCAACTCATTCATTTCATAACATGTTCTTACAAATACAAGAAAATAAATAGTTCTTAACTAATAACCTAACGGTCCAAAATAAAGTAACGTCTTTAAATCTTCAATCAACCGATAATCAAACCTGTAGCATTGCATAAAATATGTTTTGTCAACATGTATGTTGGTGAGCAATTCCATGACTTTATAAATAATATAAGGCAAAAATCCACAACTCAAATATGTGAAGCCGTAAATAAAAGTGACAATTGAGGTATATCAATCATAAATAAATGAGGCTCCTTTCTAATTGATAAAACTACATATTACAAGGAGGAGCGTATGATCATACTTATTGAGGATGAGGATGAGGCTAAACGATCAAAAGCAATAAACATGTAGCAATTAATCATATGAGGTATATAACATACAATTGGACAATTATTCTAAGCAACACATAACCTAGTGGTTGTGGGTTGAGGATCTAGATGTTAAATCATTTTTTTTGGTTGAGTAAGTATGCTTGCTACCCCCAAAGTATAGAAGAGAAAACGGGGATGAAATTACTCACATGGAATAAAATGACGTTGATGAATAAATTTTGAATAAAATCCTCAAGTAAGCGAGTCCGACGGTTTTAACGTGCGTGTCCTAGATTGAAAGATCTTGAGTAAGTATTGAGTATTGAAGATGAAATATAAATGGTATAAAAGTTCATAAAAATAAGGCTTGGGTTTTCGGGAGTTTTAGTTATATTTTACAAAGTGTGTTTAAATAACGTAAGTATAAAATGAGTTTTACAAGAAAACGGGTCCTTGATGTTTAGTTTTACTCAACCATTGTTAAGTTTTACATATGGGAGTTGGTTTAGTGCTAGTATGCACGATCCCATTAATGTAAGCATCAAGGTCTGACTTACACTCTCTTAAACCCGAGTTTGAGACTTTAATTAATAAAGAAATTCGCTTAACCCGATATTAGTATAAAACCAAGTTTGGTTCGTCATACCATAATATTATTAATACAAATAACATAAACGAAACATAAGTTAAAAAAATTAGGAAAGATTTTTTTTGGCGTTTTGAACGGTGACTAGCTCGTTAAGACGATAAGTTCGACTTTTACTCGGGTTTATTTTTACCCGAAACTTGGTTTGAGCTAATATTTGTTCTAACACTTCCAAAATCTTAAGTAATATGAGTAATATAAATTAAAACATAACTAAAAAGATAGGTTGAACTTTTGGTGGTTTGAACATTGACTAACTCGTTAAAACGGGTGTTCGGTTTTACTCGGTTTTTACCCGAAACTTGGGTTCAAGCCAAGATTTGTTCTACACCTCCATATCATATAACCATATAATAAAATATCAAGAAACTCAGATCTAAAGTGTTTGATGTAACATGGTCACTTAAAAGTTATTTAAAGTGCTTAAACGAGCGTTCGGTTTGGTTCGGTCTTTGACTCGGTATGAACCCGAGGATGGTTACCACATGTCCAAAACCATTGAACTAAAAATAAGGTAAAACTTCCAGATCTAAACTCAAACAAGAAAGTTAATCGAGTAAACTTCCCGAAAACGACCCAAACGGGTCTAAAATGCATAAATATGAGTTTGAATGCCCACAAGACTTAAATAAAGATGAAAATGGTTTTGTAAACATAAAATAACTTAGAAAAACTGAAAATAACCAAAATTACATACCCGAAATGATTTGAAATGCAAGATTCGGTTCCGTTGACTTTTTAAAGTCAAACTTAAGCAAAACTAGCTAGAACAACTTACAAGATCAAAACTTTTGGGAGAAGAAGATGAAAATGTGCAGGTGAAATGGTTGAGAATGAGTGGTATTTATAGGGAAAGATTAGGGTTTGAGGAAATGGGTAATGCGTTTGTCCGGTGGGTAAAAGGGTGCACTTTGATTCTTTTATTTAAAATAAATTTTAATTTAAATAAATTATGACCAGGTATCTACATGTTTGGAGGGTTCTAGAATAGTTATGGGTTAGGTCTTGGTTGGTTTGGATGGTTAAAATACAAGTCCGGACCTTAAACGAACCGAAAACGTTAAAAAAACTGATTTTGCTGAAACGAACTGTGGGTCACGCCACGACAAGTATGAAACATGATTACAACATAAAATCCATCATTTTATTAATATTCAAAGATCCGAAGACCAAAACGAGTCGGGTTTACAATACAGGATAACAAATACAAAGCTAGTCGAAAATGACGAATGTCACAACATAGTGTAAATCTATTAATAAACATGTGTATACTACATTTTACCATGTGTCAATCCGTATTACATATTTGTAAAACATTTCGTTAAAAAAACGGGAATTTGTTTTTATTTTTTATAAAATTTTTTATATTTTTTTTATGAAAGAGGGAAGTTGGAGATATTTTTGTGTTTTTATTTTTTTATTTATATGTATTTTTTATTTATAAAATTTTAAAGATTTTTTTGTTAATACAATTTTTTCATTGAGAACTAGTGGTGGAGATTGGTTCCTAAAGTTCTCATAAAAAAGTTAATTCTCATTTGACCCCTCCCATATATATATATATATATATATCTATATAATATATATATATATATATATATATATATATATATCTATATATATATATAATATCATACTTCGACTATAACGAGCATTATTATAATAACGAATTTGTTAAGAATCTTAACTTAGTTTATAACATTTTATATATTCCATCGTTATACTTAATTGTTTTACTATAACTTTTGGTTTAAGTGCATATCCTCCCTACAAATATGACGATGAAAAATACACGATTTAGAGTAAGAGGATAGTAACGAGGCACAAATGATGGATTCCAAATAACTTGATTGATTAATTATAAGTGGGTACGACAAGAATTGTGTCAGTCTTGAAGTGAAACAAAACTCCAAAAAAGTTGCTAAACAAAATACTCAAATATCTATTTTAATTATCCTGATAATAAAATGAATAAAGAATTTATAATTAATCTATAAGACATTTATTACCGACAAAATTTCAGTACAATTCCAAACAAGATACGCTTCCTAAATTTCAATGCAATTTATGTAACAAGACAGATGTATAAGTTAATCCCATAGCTCATGTCTGTTAAATACATTACACAACTTTTAACAAGCCATAGTAAGATTGTGCAATATTCAATGGTATTTTTTTTCTTCAGTTTTGAAAAACATAAATTAAATTACAAATTGTGTCCTTACAATATACGAAATTACATTGTTTTTTAATTTTTATAATCACATCCAACGTCTTTTTTTAAATATGCACACATATTATCTTTTATACTAACTTTCAGTTAAATATACATTTAATTCAATTATGTATTTCTCACATGAGGTGTATTTTTATCATTTTCTTTCCACTTTAATATATATAAAAATTAATTATTTTATATGAAAAATAAAATTTAAAGATATCGGACTAGTGGGTAAGTCAAGGAACTCATGTTCCTCTTACGTTCAACACCATTAAAACTAGCATCCCGGCCCTCTATTTGATAGCCCCATACCGATCATCTTCATTGCCACCTACAACATCTCACATACCATTAAAACTCTTGAAGTCGAATAAACAACGATGGAAAGATTAAAATCCCTAATTCACTTTTTTGTAATTCATTGCTCTTTGAATTCTTGGCTTATGTTGTTATGTGATTAATGGGTGACTCATCATCATTTTTGGCTTTTGCAATCATATAAGCAATTAAAAGAATCATAGTTAATCTCTAAGTTTGTTTTTCTTATTGATTTTTTATTAATTGTTAGTGTAAGTAGTTTATAAAATATTTGCATGTATTTTTTTGGTGCTTATTGTTAATTACCTGACATTTTAAATGATTTATGACTTAGACTTTTTACTTTAGTAAACATTATTGGAGGTTATTGTCATCAAAAGTTTTGACGATTCACTACTAGAAAACTTGATAAATTGCTACGCACGTATGCGACGCAAATACGTAGCAAACAGGCATTTCCTATGCAATTGCGACGCATATTTTGAGTAGCAAAAACCTCATCGCAAATTATTTGCTACGCATTTGCTACACCATTTGCGACCAATTAGCAACACAAACCGATGTTGCGAAATTTCCTACACATTTGCGACACAAACTATAATTATTAAGTTTATTAAAAGCAAAATTTAAAAATTATTAATATAATTAAAGTTACTTATTTTTTAAATTAATTATTAGTTGCTACACATTTGCAACGCACTATGTTTCTATAATTGCAACACAATTGACACATTTTATTATTATTATTTTAATTTTACATTTAAATAATCTAAATAAACTTTTATTTATATTTTCAACTGAAATATCTAAAAATCTATTTAAGAAACAACAATAACAAATCAAGTTGAAACCACAAATACAATAACCCATTATGAAAAAATTATACATTACAAACAAAGTTAATTGTAAACTACATATAACTGTAAACTACATATCTAACATGTGAGTTTAAACAAATATGAACAATTACTACTATACTATGGTATCAAAAATAATATCATTTTACTTATCCTTCGTGTTTTCCAATTGGCTTGATGTTTAACTTGGGTGCACCATATAATGCTTTCCTATCAGCTTCACATTAAGCTTGAAATCAAACCTTGAATCTTGAATTTGAATTTTCAAAACTAAGAATCTAAAATAATAATAAACACATATAATAATTAGTAAAAAGATAAAAGATACAAACATGCAAACATACTAATAGGATGTAAGATGCAGTCTATTAAAACCTTAACTTATCATTTTAGTTAAAACCATACAAGTATACTTATAGTTCCATATCAACAATCTAGAGTAGTCATAGCATTATAAGCTTAAGTCAACACATTTAAATGATCTGGTATACATAAATAGGATTGTTAATCTCATCATATGAACTCCAAAAATAAATGTAAATCATAAACATAACCTGTGATCTACACACAAAAAACACATGAACTCCAAAAATAAATGTAAACCATGAACATAACCTATAGTCTGCACAAGAAAAAACCATAAACTTATAAGATAAAAAAACACCACATAAAGAATTCAAATAAAAAGTAAATGTAAAGGCAGTTCTAAGTTTTCACTTGTTTTATCCTCCACTTTTAATTACTTGACTTCCTAAAAGTCAACATTATAATGTTAGCATACATTAACTAATAAGCATATCACTTTGGCATGAAGCCATATTGATGTTCCATCCTTTTATAAAAATACTATGGTTCATTAACACTTAATGTTGATCAACTGTGTACTTTGTATACCTAAACTTCACAACATATAACTTTGAGTCATTATCACATAGTATACATATAATTAAGGAAATTAATCCTTTCATCAAGACATTCTTCAATAGTTCCACTCAAATTAGGTAACTAAACCATATCATGATCAAAACTCTCATATGATTCAAGTTAAATTAGTCTTATTATTCAAGGCATTTCATCAAACACCTTAGGTGCATACATTTTTCTCCTTCAATTAACATTATTTGGCTCAATTAACTCTCTATTCCATTTGTTAGTATTAGATTGAAGTATACTACATCATGCATACAAGTAAAGCCATTAGTTTAACTACTAACTTGTACATTTTTAAATGAACATATGGGCTTTGAAAACAAAGATTTATGGGGTTAGACCCTTACGACCCCTCACCCCCATTTCCTTTGTTTCATGTGATTTTCACATAGATATTCATTTCAGCTCTAAACAGGAATTATGTATCATTCACCCTAACAACATTAAACGTAACTGAAATCAACAACAAGTCACGATTGACGATTATATACCTTTCAAGCGAGTACACGATACGCCTTCTTGATGTCCTAGGTTAAAGTGTCTGCTAATACGCATAACGATTATATTCCTTCGGGTTCTGATCAAATTGCAAGTTACATCATCATTAACAGAAACATTAGTAAAGTTTTGGGCTTTGGGGAAAGAACTTTCATTAAGTTGTCTATTTTTCCTGGATCATTCACCATTAGGAAGATGAGCAAATGTATTCAGATCTTAAACATAATAATCAGCAGATGTCTCTTCGTGTGCTACAAATAACTCTTGTAAACATTATGAATATAAAGGATAAGCAAATGATAATTTTTCCAACATAGAAACTAAATTCCATATGAAACCTACCTGAGGAAGCAAATTCAGGGGTCTGACATCTCGATTCGACATCTGAAACCAAAACAAATAGATGAATCAAACGAAATTAAGAATCCCAAACAACTATTTCAATAGGGTTTTAAAGGAATCACTACAAGTGTTGAAGGCTCTGGACGAATTTTAAAGTTTATGATATGAACAAACCTGGTTGTATTTGGGTGAAAAATAAGTGGGTTTTGAGGGATATAGGGATTTTGGGGAAAAGTTTTAGGAAGTTTTGAGTTTTTAGGAATTAAAAAGGGAAATCAAAATAGTTATTAAAAGTTCAATAATTTTGGAGGGAGTTTAGATAAATTTAGAAGAGAATGCTAACATTAAAAAGGGAATAATTTTATCATATTTGATTAAACAAAATATTTCTACTTTATTTTATATTTGAAAAAGTAAAAATAGATTCAATCAAGTTGCTGGTCGCGATGAAGGATGATAATGGAATTCAATGGTTAAGTTTGTTTCAGATGGAATTGAGAGTGGTATTCGTTTAGAGGTTGATAGATAATCGTTTATGTTGAGTTAATTGGATTATTATTGAGAATTAATATCCGAACAGCTATGGTGTTTAAAGCTTCGGTTATGCTCTCGATTGAGCTTTGTAACCGATGTTTTAATTGGATTACAAGTTGCATTCAAGTTCATGGTTGGCCGAAAGTTGGCCGGAAATCGGGTGGCTCGGTGGGTTGGATCTGTAACTTTGAAAGTTACACTTTGGTCCCTCGATTTTGATTTCTTATTATTTCATGCATAAAACTTCATTTAAAGTTTATAAAATGATAAAAAAAAACAACCCTTGTACTTATATAACTTTGAGTTTAAACATTTTTTATAAATTCTTATTATATTATTAATATAATTATTTTATTATTACTACTATTATCTTAGTTATTATTATCATTACTTTCATTATTATTATTATTAGCATTATATTATTACTTTTTATTATTATATTACTATTATTATTATTATTAATATTATCATAATTATTATTATTGATCAATTTAAGATTTGATTATTAAATTTCATTAAAAATTCATGACAACTAAGAAATAAGCATAAATAACCAATAAGCTTCATAATTGACAATAGTGACTCTTACAAGAATAAACGATGATAACTTTCAATTAACTAAAAAATATGAGATGTTACACCTCACACCACCACACCACACACCACCACCACCTTATACCACCACACCACACAAAACTATCAGCACACACCACCACCACCCTTCGGCAACCATCATCCCACCCATACCATTCTCTCACTGATCCCGTTGAATTCAACTCTCCTCCTCCATCACCACTGCCAGACCTTCAACTCTCCTCCCCCACCATAACTGCCACATCAATTCCATCATAACACCAACAACCATAACCACCACTGAGGACCCAATCCACAATCACCTCTGAAAACCTAATCTGTTGCCCCTACCTTCCTACAACCGCCTCCACCACCACTTTGAAGAATAATATTATACGAACAAGTAAAACATCTGAAAACATTACCAGAAAGGCAGAAACATGGATTCGAACAATCAATCAGGTCATCAAATGCATACGCCGGGATAGCCCATGCGCCTGAAAAATTAGTCAGACGACTAAGTGTAGGGCCATGCACCCCAATAGTACCCATGCGTCTGAATAACCCCATACGCCTAAGTTTCCATACGCCCGGATAGCCCATGCGTTCGAATGGGTCATACGCCCGAATAGTGTCCATGCGCCTGAATGGTTCATGCGCCTAAGTGTTAAAGCAGATAAGTGTTGGCCTGATGCGCTTGTATAGTGATGAAGCACCCAAACAGGGCCAATGCGCCCAAATAGTGTCTAAGCACCTAACACTTAGAATTTATTTCCGAATTTTTGGGAGTCTGTGCTTTTAAGGTTTTGACCGAGGTTTGACTAGGGTTCATTAATGATGGGTTTCATGCATGATTATGATTGGGGTATGATTGTTCCTTATTATTATTGTTATAATAATATTATTATTAGTAATATTATTGTTATTATTAGTATGTGACTTTACGTGGTGTGCTTATTATCGTAACGTAAAGTATTACTAATAATAAAGTGAAAAAGCAATGAAGAAGAGAAGTGGAACTTAATTAAAATGTTAACAAGTCTTGCAAGCTTATAGGATGTACATGGCCATGAGGTCGTCAGCTCAACTGTGATGCGGGTTAGCTACCTTCAGATACTCACGGGGCCAGTCAATTAAGACTGGCGGACCTTTGCAGCATACCCTAGGTGTTTGGGCTAGACTTGTATACCGTATGTAGAGCCCCTGGTGGGAAAAGAGGGCCCAACACCATTTCCCCGCGCACATAGTTTAGGGTATTGCTCATTGGTCCATACAAATAATGAAAGATAAAAATAAAGAGTATAGAGTAAACAAGACATACAGTAAAGAGATAAAGCATTACCTGATTGTATAGTTGATGCGTGCTCACGTATAAAGAGATGAATTTTCATAAAAAGAGTATTTTCATATGTATACCTACAGAAAGTATTTTATTACTTTTAAAACTAGCACTCACTCAGCAACGCTGACTTTTATACATTTTCAGTTGGCATGTAAATATTGCTGAGGATGGCACGAGGGTGAAGGTACTAGGCAGGAAAAGACTGATATCCATTCATACTTATTATTGTTGTTGTTTTGTAATGCAATTAAACAGTTCTTTTGTATTCGATTAACCAATAGTGTATTGCTCAACAACAATATTTTAATGAAATGAATGGTTTTTGGTAAAATAATTCTGATGCTTAAGTTTGTAAATTTATAATGTTTTTAATGTTGTGAATGACCAACTGTGAGGTCTCCGGAACGGGGCCTTACATATGTGTGTATGTATATGTGTATGTATGTATGTATGTGTATGTATGTGTGTATGTATGTGTGTATGTATGTGTGTATGTATGTGTGTATGTATGTGTGTATGTATGTGTGTATGTATGTGTGTGTGTATGCGTGTGTATGTGTGTATGTATGTGTGTATGTATGTGTGTGTGTATGTGTGTATGTATATGTGTATGTATGTGTGTATGTAGTGTGTATGTATGTGTGTATGTATGTGTGTATGTATGTGTGTGTATGTGTGTATGTATATGGGTATGTGTGTCTCTATGTGGGTGTGTATGTGTGTCTGTATGTGTGTCTGTATACATGTATGTACGTTTGTATGTATGTGTGTATGTATGTGTGTACGTATGTATGTATGTATACGTATGTATGTAAGTATGTACGTACGTATGTATGTATGTATGTGTGTATGTATGTACGTACATATGTTTGTACGTAGGTACGCGTGTATGTACGTATGTGTGTATGTATGTACGTACGTACGTAGGTACGCGCGTATGTACACGTCTATGTACGCGCGTATGTACGCGTGTAGGTACGCGTGTAGGTACGTGTGTATGTACGCGTGTAGGTACGCGTGTATGTACGCGTGTAGGTATGCGTGTAGGTACGCGTGTAGGTACGCGTTTATGTACGTGTGTACGTACGTGTGTAGGTACGCGTGTATGTACGTGTCTATGTACGCGCGTAGGTACGCGCGTATGTACGCGCGTATGTAAGGGCGTAGGTACGTGCGTAGGTACGCGTCTATGTACGCGCGTATGTAAGGGCGTAGGTACGCGCGTAGGTACGCGCCTGTGTACGCGCGTAGGTACGCGCCTGTGTACGCGCGTATGTACGGCGTAGGTACGCGTGTAGGTACGCGTGTACGTACGCGCGTAGGTACGCGTGTACGTACGCGCGTAGGTACGCGTGTACGTACGCGTGTATGTACGCGTGTAGGTACGCGTGTAGGTACGGGTGTAGGTACACGTGTAGGTAGACGTGTAGGTACGGGTGTAGGTACGCGTGTAGGTACGCGTGTATGTAGGCGCGTAGGTACGCACCTGTGTACGTGCGTATGTACGGGCGTAAGTGTGCGTGTAGGTACGCGCGTAGGTGCACGTGTAGGTACGCGTGTAGGTACGCGGGTAGGTACGCGTGTAGGTACGCGTGTAGGTACACGTATGTACGCGCCTAGGTACGCGTGTAGGTACGCGTGTACACGCGTGTATGTACGCGTGTACACGCGTGTATGTACGCGGGTATGTACGCGTGTAGGTACGCGTGTCACACCCTCAAAATCCACGTGCGGAGTTTTACCGCGAGGCGTGTGAACAAATGAGGATCACAGTCAATAGTAACTCAGAACGACTCTATATGCCATAATTAAAATAAAATCAACTAAAGTATACACTTTAAACTGTGCGGAAGCGTTTTGTAAAATAACCCAAAGAAATAAATATGTATACTATGGCAAAACATGCGCCAACCCAAAAGAGTAAACATTAATCATTAAAACAATAAAGATGTCTTGAAGACCGAGTCTTAGAATGCAAGTGAACCATGTAGTGCGCCTATGGCAAGCAAGCTAATGACCTGAGAATAGCATACTAAAATGTCAACACAATGGTTGGTGAGTTCAAGAGTGATATTCAAAAATAAGCAGTTTAATAACAGAGATATAAAAGTAGTGCATTGTAATAGATAGCTAGTCCATTAACAATAAATATTAACTCATAGTGATTTCGCAATTGAAGCTGACTGTGTTACGTTGTTGCCTTCTGTCACGACTTAACAGGTCGTGACAATGTTCAATAGGACAAATTGCACCACGTTGACCTCGAGTCACACAGATGGGGCTCGTCAGACTCAGTAGTACTACCCAAATTTCCCCGCTATTCAATATTAACAATTCGAAAGTGTGAGTCTTTTCCATGATATCAACAGTATATTAATATTATACACAACTTGAATATATAAAGCGTTTGTGATTTACCAGTATGCTATCTCCCCCAAAAGAGATTAAATAAAGAGTGGGGCATGAACTCACCTGATATGCGTGATAGACACTTAGAGTTTTACTTGACAGACAGAATGGACAAACAAACTTCAGAGGTTACCTATATCATATAAGTATATGAGTACGTGCAAACAGAGAACATGTGAAACCCTAAGTACACTACAACCAAGGACTCAAGGTTTCAGAAAAACAGACACGTTTGACCCAGTTGACCCGTTTGACCCGTTGGTTACTTTATGTGTTGTAAACCATTCAAGCAATCATACACATATATCATACATGGTTAACATTCAAATAGATCATATGTATGCTATATTATCCAGGTGTATCACTTAGATCATCATACAACCAAGTATCATACAAGTCATGCGAATCTAGAACATTAACATGTCCACTAGTTATAACACAACTAACATGCCACACAAAGATCAAATCACGCACCACATGCCATGTGAAGCCACTCACGAATTCACATCCTAAACCCTGCCAATCTTACTAAGTAGGGGTCTCAGATTCGCACGCGTGTATGATGATCACATTCACATTCATTAACCATGTTCATTGCATTCAACATACACCACAACAATCAGTTCCAGTCCCCAAACATGGTGTCTTAGCTACTAACCAACATCAACATCATATATGCTCATCAAAGTCCAAACATCACCCAGGATTATCCAAGCATCCCATACAACCAATTTAACATGTTCTATCACATTAGAATTCATCCATGAACTTACTAACATACTCCTAACATCCCAAACATGTTCAAGCTATCATCCTTCAAACGTTGAGCAAATAATGTTTCCCTTTTGGGAAAGTACATTCCAACATCTATCAACACACAATGTATTCATGAATTCATTACAGTTATACCATCTCAGGCTCATAACAACATCTAGACATGATCAACACCTTCGAATTTAAAAGAAAATTTTATCATCATAATCTAACAATCATCATGAACAAAAGTTTCCACTTTTGGCAAGATATGAACAACAACATTCATTCTAAGATTTCTAACATTCATATCAACAATCTAGCATCTAATTATCATCATGGATACATCAAAAACATCAATCCATCACTAGATCATCATGTCATGAAAATAAAGTTACTATTATTAGTAACCTATGAACACCAACTTCAGTTCATCAATTTCTTGCAAGATCAACGTATCCTAACATTCATACAACCTACTAATCATCATACATTCATCAAACAATCATAAACTTCACATGATCACACTAATTTCGAATTAGGGTTTGCCTAAGATCAAAGTTCATGATCAATCCATTAAAAACATACAATTCATGCATAATCAACGTTAAACAACATGTATTCAATCCAACTAACATATTAACATCATCAAAAACATCAATTTCGACCCCATGAGCACCCATAAACGAATTAGGGTTCGGCCCTAACAAGAACTCCATAAAAACTTGTAAAATCTAACCTTTAAACGTGTGTTAACTTGCAATTGATGATTCCAACGTGTTGTAATCCTTGTAATCGAACAAAATCGAGACTTGGAGGCTTGTTCTTGGTCGAATTGGAATTGGGGAGGGGTTTGAGATGAAGGTTGCGGCTGAATGGGGGTGGAGGGCTAGGGTTTGGGTGTTTTGTTTAATTTAG